>CAUYLG010039078.1:0-17379 GCA_963573385.1 Cacajao melanocephalus
ATATTGGTTGGCTGCTTGTTTGTTCTTTTCATTCCTTATTCCTTCCTGTCTCCATTGTTAAGCACAATTATTGGCATAAAGGAGGTTTTTAATACCCATTTTTAGACTGCATTCTAGCCTGGGCAATAGAACAAGAATCCCGTTCTCTCTCTCTCTTTCTCTTCCTCTTTCTTTCTCTCTTACATTCTTTTTTTTCTTTCTTTCACTTTCTTTCTTTCTTTTCTCTCTTTTTCTTTCTTTCAAAAAAATAAATAATAAAACAAAATAAAATAATAATAAAATAAAAACACAAAAAAGTAGCTGGGCATGGTGCCATGCACCTGTATTCCCAGCTACTCAGGAGGCTGAGGCAGGAGAATTACTTGAAATTGGGAGGCGGAGGTTGCAGTGAGTCAAGATTGGCACCACTGCACTCCAGCCTGGGTGATAGAGCCAGACTCTGTCTCAAAAATAAATAAAATTTCATTAAATCTGAATTTACAAATGAATTGTGCTGCAAAAGCTAATTCGAAAGTTGGCTGTATGAAACTCTAAACTTATTTGACAAGGAAAAACTAAGACACATGACCAGACCACTGAGTGAGTTTACCTCCTATACACTGAAGTACACTATAAACCTAATCATTTTGAAGAGTTATAAATGCATGAAAAACCCACTCATAGTTCTAATCCCAGGAAGACAGATTTAACATCCTCACTCCTTCATTGGGCAATTTCCCATTCTAAACATGGGTCAAGAATCATTTGAAATTTTCAATAAAATGAAAAAAAGAATCAATAACAACATAGGCTGGGAGGGGTGGTTCATGTCTCTAATCCTACCACTTTGGGAGGCCAAAGCAGGAGGGTCACTTGAGCCCAAGAGTTCAGGACCAGGTGGGTTTTTTTTTACTACCCTGTACCTACCAAAAAAAATTTTTTTAATTAAAAAAAAAAAAAACATAGTGAGTTTTTTCAAAAAGCTAAATTTTAATCACTCATTCATTCCTTCAATAAATACTGAGTGCCTACCATATGCCCAAACTCTCTGATACATTTGGGACAGAAGAAAACAGATAAAGATTCCTGCCCTCCAAAAGCATATATTCGAGCTGAGGAAAATGAAAAGAAATAATAAACATAATAAGGAGTACTATACAGCATGCTAGAAAGTAATAATTACTGTGACAAAAAAGAAATTAAAAGGACAGGCTACAGCTAGTGCAGGTTTATCAGGCATGAGGGTGGGAAAAACAGAAATCAATAATTCTCTTTTGGACATGATCTACATAAGATATTAGATAGATTTCAAAGAGAAAATGTGATTTATGTAGCCAGCTAGAAAAGTCTCAAGATCAGGAGAGTGGTCTGGGCTGGAAATATTAATTAACTGACTCAATTTAAAAACTGTTCTCCTGAATACATGTCTTTTCTGTGTTGAGATAGTCAAGTATATTTTATTATAAAAACAAGAAAGCATTTCTAGGCAGGAGGGGCTCAGGAAAGAAAAATTTTAATTAAAACACAAAAGAAGATGGTAGTTGTTTGTTTTAATTACTCCTCTCAGCAAAATTAAAAGATTTGTTTATTTTTTATTTTTTAATTCAAATATCCATGCAATCCAAGTCTGGAAGCCACAAGAGACACAGGAGTAGGACCTGGAAACCATACATATTTCAGGGGGTCCAGGAAGCTGCAGCCACCTCCCTATATCCTGCGTAGTTTTCTTTTCCTCTTGCTTTCCCTTCCATTCCCACCTTCCCAAATATAAACAAAAAATTGTCTCTCATGTTAAGGAAATACTGCTCCTCTATATGACTATATTCTTAATAATCTAAAAAACTGGCTGGGCTCGGTGGCTCATGCCTGTAATCCCAGCACTTTGGGAGGCCAAGGCGGGCGGATCACAGCTCAGGAGTTCAAGACCAGCCTGGTCAATATGGGGAAACCCCGTCTCTACTAAAAAGACAAAAAAAGATTAAAAAAAATTAGCCAGGCATGGCTGCAGACGTCTGTAGACTCAGCTACCTGGGAGACTGAGGCAGGAGAATCACATGAATCCGGGAGGCAGGAGTTGCACTGAGCTGAGACCGTGTCACTGCACTCCAGCCTGGGCAATGCAGCAAGACTCTATCTCAAAAAAAAAAAAAAAAAATCTAAAAAATGCCTTCACATCTCTTTGAATTTAAAGATTTGTACTTTCATGAAGGCAATTTCTTCTTATGCCCCCCACCACTATCCTTTTTATAAATCTTATCTAGGGAGTTATCCAAAACCTACAAGTGAAAAATGGTTGATATGTGATACCAGAGGAAAACTCCACCCAAGAAGAAGAGGTAGGGAAGGGGAGGAAAATGAGGTATAAGCACAGGAAGTCAGGCTGGAATACGAAAGACATGTGCCATGCTAAGAATTTGAATTTTTATCCTGGAGGCAATAAGGAGATACAGACATATTTAAATAAGTTAGGGACAGAATCCTTCTGGAAAATAGCTTGGAGGGGAACATGAAAATTAGCACAAGGAAATCAGTTAAGTTGTAGCAGCAATTTAAGACAATAAGATGAGAGTCTCTACATGCAGAACTGTCCTAAAACACAGTTATGCTCTTCACAGACTATTTAAGAAAATATAATGCTCATCATTACCTATCACATATAACAAGTTAAAAATCTACTGCCTTCCAATTTGATCCTATCCTATATACATTGTTATTTCTCACTACTCTCAAAAAGAATGATACTCTGACCCAGTATGGTAAACCTACTATTCCTCAATCATATAAAGCTAAAGTCTACCCTCTAGGTCCTCCTTTACTTGATGCTCTCCATCTGAAAAGCTTTCTTGCTTCAATTTTCTCTCTAGATCATCCAAATGTAGATTGCCTTACAAAATAGAAACTCCCACTATGAGGATTTTCTTGATCATTATCTCCTTCTTTTTGTAGTTACCACTTTCTGAATTGTATGAATGTTATCTCTACAACTAAGTTCCAAGCCTCTTGACAGGATCCATACCTGATACCTCTATACATGTGTTTAAAATATGTTGGTCGAATGGCCAATCTGTGAGATTCTTTTTAAAACTAGTTTTGTAAAACTATAAAATTGTTTCTCTTTGTTTTCCAATATAAATGTACAAATGCAATTTACAGATTTTGGTGCAGAAACAGAGTAATCCAAATTCTGACAACAGGTAGTTTAAATATCTTAACTATTCTACTGTTCTATTAATCTTACTGTGACTAGTATAATTTGAGAAACAAAAAATTACTTGCTGAAAACAGACTTAACTGCAGAATATTAATACAGAATGCATAAGAAAGCAATAAACACAAATGCAAAGCAGGAATCAAAAGTAATGACTATATGAAAGGAAAATTATAATGTGTACACTGTCATCTTGCTAAAAGCAAGAATACAAAATGATACCATTCAATTATCTCAAAATCACAAATGAACCTATTTTTCTAATTCGTTTGAATTTCATAAATGCAAACAATTGCAAGCTACTAGATTATTAAAAAAGAAAGAGAATGAGAGAGAGAAAGAAAAAACTAAAGAAAGACATTCTGCCGATAACCCTACCTTTCTTTTCACTTGTGTAATGCCCTAAAGTCAAGGGAAACAAACCATTGACAAAGTGTATTCATTCAGTCAAAGTTTGTTCTATGTGTAAATCAGAATAAATAAGAGACAATTTATACATTTGGAACAAACATAAAGCAGTAAAAAACTAAGAAAATTATTTTAAACAATCATGATGTCATCCTAAAAAGAAGTATATTTTAAAACATAAACCATTACTTTGGCTATTACATAACTTAACAAAAATACTTAAAACAAAAGTTCTGCTAAGTAAAACATGATATCATAATACAAAAGCTTTAGTGGCTAATTAAATGAAATTTTATAAGCTTGGCTCATAGGAAAATAATTAGCAACTAGAACCCCACATGTCATTTTAATACATAGTTGGGGGGTATAGAAGAGTGGGAAACCATGATTGGATTACTTCAAACCATGAAACTTTACAGAAAACAAGAAAAACCATAATTAACAATCTCGTTTAAAATTAGAATCTATTGCCTTAGTCCAAAGGTCAATAGTCTGTGTTATTCTATAGCACCAGTTCTTGGCAACATTTTTTTCTCTATCAATGTCATATATGACTATAATACTACTTTGCTAGTACCACCGAAAACCTAAAAAATAGCACATATGACTAACAACCTTATGAAAACAAATTTAGGAGCCGAATCCTAAAAACATTAAACCCAACTCCTTAATAGAATGCATTACCTGAGTAAGATAACGTCTGTAATCTTGCCGCAATTCTTCTTTTAATTTATTTTTCTTCCGCTCATAGTCTTCCCCAAGTGGTAAACTTAATCCATAATCAATCCCTAGAAAAAGAAAACAACTTCTTAGTATATTTCATTTTCAAACCAATATCAAAGTTCTACTTCCTGTAACAAAGCATAATAAGAAGGAACACAGTTCTGCTAATTCTGAGACTAGGATTAGGGTAAGTTTTTTACTTAAAATGTCTCAATGGATGATACATTCACATAATCAAAAATCTTATCAAAAATATCATTCTCACCCATGAACCCTAGCCACCCTGTTCTCCTGTCCAGAACAACAAACACTGTTATTTCTTCTGTCTCCATGCAGAGAATGTTTTAATGCACCTATAAACAGATACTTTTATATTATTATATACATATTTATATGCATGTGTGCATTTTATTTACTTTTTCCCCCAGTTAAGATAAATAATCCAGCACTGTTTGGCACCTTTCTTTCTCAAGAACAGCAAAATTAAAGAAAAGCTAATATCTTTATTTCTTTGCTTCATTACACACTAATTTCTATAAAAATAAATATCAACAACAATTTTAATGCATCATTTTCAGTCCAGGAAAACTAGTAACATGATTGTTTTAGCATACAAGAATATCTTTAATATAACATGTTTCTGAGAAAAAATTAATAGGGCCATGTGTTGCTTAGGATGACTTTTTTTTTAATTTTCTTTTTATATCAAAGAGCATTCAGACAGGATGAAATTTCTAAAAACTTCTAAAGTTAAACCAATTCTGATTTCATAAAATTTGATATTAATTTTTATTGTGGTAAAATATATATAATATAAAACTTACTATTTTAATCATTTTTAAGCATACAGTTCAGTGGCATTAAGTACATTTACGATGTTGTACAACTATCATCACTATCCATTTCCAGAATTTTTTCATCCTCCCAAACAGAAACTCTATAAATGGATGTTATTTTTGCAGAAAAACTTCAAATTTGAGTAGCATTTCCTTACACATTACCTTTAGGGATGATGACAATAACTGTACAACTTGTAAATATACTAAAAACCATTGAATTGTGCACTTTAAATACATAAACGTTATGGTATGTAAATTGTATCTCAAAAAAGCTATTAAAAATCAAATTATATACTTTTCAAATCTCCAATAGTAAAATACTGTGTCAAGAAGCATAGACACCAGATAAGTATTCAGATTTCTGAAGCCTCTTCCCTTTTTTAGCCCTATTATACACATAATACTACAGTATGAAAAAATTATCATTTCTAAACAAAATAAAACTTGTCCTTTTTTTATTTTCTTTTGAGACAGAGTCTCACTCTGTCACCCAGGCTGGAGTGCAGTGGTATGATCATGGCTCACTGCAGCCTCAACCTCCTGAGCTCAAGCAATCCTCCCACCTCAGCCTCCTAAGTAGCTGAGACTACAGGCATGCGCGACCATGCCTGACCAAAACTTTCCTTAAAGATTCTGCTACGAGCACTATAGATGAAATAATTTGACTGTAGTTCATAGACTGCTATAAAAATCACTGTTTTGTGCCTTATTTCTCACAATGTAGCTGAATGGAACTTAACATGAATGTGTCATACCACTGCTTTACTACATCACTGAAATATTTCAGGCAGGGAAAGGCCAGTGTAATATAAACGTAAGTGGATGTTTATGGATTCTTACAGAATACTAAAATCCACTTACCCCTATAAACACTGGAATTCTCTTGATAAACATTTCTGGCCTATTTAACTCCTTGATGATAGAAGGTATAACAGAGGATTCCCTAGGGACATCTCTTACACATGCTTCTAAATCTCTTCCAAAAGAAACTAAAGCATTCCATATGCTTGGAATTTTAAATCATCCTAGAAAGGAACCGTTTCCTCTCAAAGGAATCTAAACCTTATTTTTAAAGACACAGAATTTAAGCCTAAGGAGAGAAATAGTTTTGATTCTCATGTTCAGAATGGAGCATCATATATAAAACTAAACATAAAATCTGTGAAGGCAAGGCCCATGCACTATTCAATTTTATAATCCTGGCACATAACTTTAACCCAAGAAAATTTTCATCAAATAAATCTGCAAATGAATGTATGAATGAGTGCCTAAGCAAGATGAAGAAATGAGAAAAGGTAGCGGGGAAACAATATACTATACTTAGTATTTCTGCTGTTAGCAGTCTGACTGCATAGAGAGAGGTAGTAAGCAAAGTTACATATTACTAGTCACACAGGGTCACAATGGATGTTCTATTGTGCCAAGGAGAAAAAGATAACAATGCTGCCAAGATGATGCCTCCCAACACACTGCCATCCCATCCAGGAACAAGCAATTTACATTTACAAATTTACGAAAAGCCATGTGTTTAAGGTGGCTTTTCCTGCTGATTTTCAATTCTATTTGGTGGGTTTATGTGGAAGAATAAAAAGAAAAATGTAATTCATTTTCATTTAAATTATTATTATTATTTTTAGATGGAGTCTCGCTCTATTGCCCAGGCTGGAGTACAATGGTGAGATCTCGACTCAATACAACCTCTGCCTCCTGGGTTTAAGTGATTCTCCTGCCTTAGCCTCCCGAGTAGCTGAGACTACAGGCACCTGCCACCATGCCCAGCTAATTTTTCTATTTTTAGGAGAGATGGGGTTTCACCAAATTGGCCAGGCTGGTCTCAAACTCCTGACCTTGTGATCCACCTGCCTTGGCCTCCCAAAGTGCTGGGATTACAGGGGTGAGCCACCGTGCCCAGCCTATGATTCATATTAAGTTCAATTTTTATTTACTGAGTATTTGCTTTTCACTATTAATTCAAATAGTACTGTAAAACTGTCTTAACAGACAAGTAACAACATACAATGCCTTCTGAGTTATCTATAACTTTATTAATTAAATGTTTGGTCAACAGAGAACACTGACTTTTTAATTCTTATTTTTGTCATCTTCTAACAACATTTTATAGCATTAGAGGTAAGTCACACACATAAAATTAGAAACTGTACAGAACAATATAAAATCCTATTCTTTTAAACCATGCATTAACAATGGCATCTCAATTGACTTAATGAGTTAAGGAATAAAGTGAGGCTTACTTATTGGGCTGTTGTCTTCCAGTGGATCTAGTTGCAAGTAAAGCATTCATGTCATTTTAGGGTCATTTGAAGTGATGTCACTTCATCAAGTATAACATCAATGACCCCAAGATAATTAACACTATGCTTCAGAACTATAGTAATTAGAAGTATTTGCTTTCTATAGCAGTTGTGGCTTACATAAAATACTTAAGACTAAAGTATATAACTTATTTATACTTAATTTACCTTCTAACAAAGCATTCATCACAATTACTCTATGAAACAAATTACCATGGAACATTTACTTTCTTTTCATTATTATACTACCATGAAAAAACATTATGTAAAAATAATCAAAAGACAAATTAAAGGAAATAATGATAGGCCTTTACATAACGGGTGACTTACAAGGAGATATGACTAATTGAGCAGACAGTGTACTCTTAAATTTCCGCTATAAAGGTATTACTACAAGGACCCATTTGACTCGTACAAACTGAATAAAAAAGGAAGAAAAGTATCTTGTGATTTAGTTTACAATAGGATAAATCTAAGACAAAGAGGAATGATAATTAAAACTACAAGGTCGATGCTGTGGGTCAAGCCTGTAATCCCAGCACTTTGGGAAGCTGAGGTGGATGGATTACTTGAGGTCAGGCGTTGGAGACCAGCCTGACCAACATGGTGAAACCCTGTCTCTATGAAAAACACAAAAAAAGTAGTTGGGTGCGGTGGCAGGCACCTGTAATCCCAGCTACTTGGGAGGCAGAGGTTGCAGTGAGCCGAGGTCGCACTATTGCACTCCAGTCTGGGCAACAGAGCAAGACTCCATCTCAAAACGAACAATTATAACTACAACTATCCAGATGTAGTGGCACAAACCTATAGCCTCAACTACTCAGGAGCCAGTGAAGGGAGGACTGTTTGAACCCAGGAGTTCAAAACCAACCTGGGCAACATACCAAGACGCTATCTCTACAAAAAAATTTAAAAATTACTTGGGCATGGTGGCCTGAGCCTGTAGTCCCAGCTATTGGAGAGGTTGAGACAGGAAGATCCCCTGAGCCCAGGAGTTTTAAGCTACAGTAAGCTATTATGGTGCCACTGAACACCAGCCTAGAGTAAGACACCTTAAAAAAAACTGGGGGTGGGAAATAACTATGTGTTTTATGACCTTCACAAATTTGTATCAAAACATTTTAAAAGATTAATGGAAGCATTTAAAAGATTAATGGAAGTATTTCTCAACAATATTGGTTATTGTTCATAATAACAGCAATGGTTGTTAAACACAATCATCAGTAAGAATTTATTTTAATGAAATAAACACAAATATAATGCCTAGAAACAGTTTAGGGAGATAAAAGATCTTTTATAGATCACTTTTAGGTGACTTTCTCTTAATTTAACATTACTAATATCTGAGTTATTCTGACAAACTCCTTACTAAAGACATTGTTTCATCAGCTTATATGAACTAAATCATGTACATGCTATGTGTAATTAAAAAAATTTGGACTATTACTTTCTCTAGGCTTGGAAAAGAAAAAAGAAAAAAAACAAAATTGGATGGCCTCTGTCTCCAATTCCTGGGAGGAACCTCTAATTCCTTAAAATATTTCCAGACAATGGGATGCCTTTATTATTCATAATGGGTACCTTGGACCACACCTAACAGTTTACACTAACAAGGTGAATCATTGTGAAACCCCAGAGAATTTATGCTATGGAGATGACAAAAATGGGAGCTGGTCATGCCAGCAAAACCAACCATGTGATTTGAAGGTTGAGCCTTTGAGTCATGTGACATCAGCCAGGCCTAAGGAAAATGAATGTAGCAAGGCTGGAGATCAAGCCAAGGAGCAATGAATGATTCAACCAATCATTCCTACACAAGGAAAACCAAGTAAAAACTCTGGACACTCAGGCTCAGGTGAGGCTCGTTGGTAATATTCTGTATCCTGTCACATATTGATGTGCTGGGAGGGTAATGCCTCCCTGAGACCAACAGATACTTCATGTCTGGACCCTCTCAGACCTTACCCTATATGTTTCTACCGTTGGCTAGTTCTGATTTGTATACTTATGCTATGAAACTGTAATCATAAGCATAGAGCTTTCTTGAGTTCTGTGAGTCATTCTTATGAAGTAATGAACTTCAGGGGATAGCAGAAACCCCCAACTTTATAGCCAGATGGTCAGACCTGAGCGTATCCTGGGGACACTTGAACTTGCAGTTGGAGTCTGAAGTGAAGGCAGTCTTGTGGATGTGGAGGCCTATGCCCTTAATCTGTGAAGTTTGGTTCAACTCCAGGTACCTGATGTCTGAAGTCACTGTAATACTACCTCAAATCCTTTTATGAAAGGTATAAATGGTGAGAATGAGTCACATGGAATTAACCATGAATATCATCAGTATGAAACAGAAACGAATTTATAAAATCATAGTTATATGACAGTTGTACTATGAGCTATCAATATATTGTTTTCATTGGATAAAATGAATATGCCCAGTTTATATATCACTGATGCTTAATTACTTATTCAAACGATGATGTCACAGTGCTTTACATCAATACCTAATTTCCAAATTTGACCTATATTAGTCCTGTCTTTTTATAATTCCTAGATAAGACCACTTAAAAAAAATCCTTAGTTGCCAAATTATTTTACATTTTTCCCAGTGTGAAAAACTATGTATTTTACTGAATTTTAAAGCCACAATTCACTTTGGGAGGCTGAGGCAGGCAGATCACGAGGTCAAGACAGCAAGACCATCCTGGCCAACATAGTGAAATCCCGTCTCTACTAAAATACAAAATTAGCTGGGCATGGTGGCGCACGCCTGTAGTCCCAGCTACTTGGGAGGTTAAAGCAGGAGAATTGCTTGAACCCAGGAGGTGGAGGTTAGAGTGAGCCGAGATCGCGCCACTGCACTCCAGCCTGGAGCCGGGCGACAGAGCAAGACTCTGCCTTAAAAAAAAAAAAAAAAAAAAAAGCCACAATTAATCAGGCAGGAGGTCAGTAACTAAATGCTTATATGGTATAAAATTAGTCAAATTATATATTGGTCTTTAATAAAATTCCATGTGCATCAAAAATTATTAATTATGGTTTCAGTTGGCAATGCAAGCATTCCTTGAAAATTAAAGTTAACGCACCCAAGAGAATTGGTTTTGTTTTTGCAATGGAGACATTAACTTGTTGGTTTAAAACATCTTTTCCAAGCACTAAGTGCTGGGCACTGTGCTAGGCAGTGGAAATACAATGGGAGGAAAGTTGGCATGTCACTGTGGTACAAAAGAGAAGCTGAATAAGTTCAAAAGTACTCTTCGTGAAGAGAACCAATCCTCTAGAAGCACATGGCAGGACTGGTCAACTCAATCTAGAAGTAGTAAGATGGCAAATTTATCATATAAGAAGAAGCCATTGAAGGGTCTGAAGCAGAGACTAATATGTTCAGAACTGTTTTATGCAAATATATCAAAAACTATACAGAGACTTGGTAGAAGGGGCTAGACTGTAAAACAAAACAACAACCAAAAACACTAGGAAGTTTTTGCAAAAATCTAAGTGAGGGATAACAGAGGCCTGCATAAAAGAAAGTTAGTGGGATTACAGCAAAGTGACCTTATTTGAGATTTAGGCATTAGAATCAACTAGATTTGTGTAACTGCTTGACGTAACAGGCAGCAGAAGACAGGAGTCAAGGATGACTAGGCAGCCAGCTCAGTGAAATGGGGAGCACTAGAAAGTTTGACAGGCGTATAAGTTAATTTTGCAAATTTTGATTTTGAGCCCATGATATACATGACCATACAAGTATGGATATCCAGTAGAATATCAGACATATTTCATAATAGAACCCGGGATTGGGATACAGATTCAGAAGTCATGAACACACTAATAGTAAATAAAGCCCTGTAAGCAGATGTGGCCACTCAGGGAATGTATAAAATGAGAAGACAGCCTAGGGTCAGAGGCCCAAGTAACACCAATTAAGAAAAAGGCAGAGGTCACTGTCTTTAAGTTATACTTTTATCTCTCTATCATATGTGAATGTAATGATCAAAGAATAATTCCTAAGACAATTCAAAAAACTACTTTTTTTCTTTTTTTGAGATGGAACCTCTCTCTGTCACTTAGACTGAAATGCAGTGGCACGATCTTGGCTCACTGCAACCTCTGCCCCCTGGATTCAAGTGATCCTCCCACCTCAGCCTCCCAAGTAGCTAAGATTACAGGCCTATGCAACCATGCCTGGCTAATTTTTTTATATTTTTAGTAAAAACAGGGTTTCATCATGTTGGCCAGGCTGGTCTCGAACTCCTGACCTAAAGTGATCCACCCACCTCAACTTCCCAAAGGGTTGGGATTACAGGGGTGAGCCACCACGCCCCGCCCAAAAAACTACTTTTAAAAAGATGGGAGAGCCAGGCACAGCGGCTTACACCTGTAATCCCAGCACTTTGGGAGGCCGAGGCAGGTAGATCACTTGAGCTAAGCAGTTTGAGACCAGCCTGGACAACATAACGAAACCCCACCTCTACAAAAACACATGTATAATTAAAAAAATTAGCCTGGTATGGTGGTGTATACCTGTGGTCTCAGCTTCTGGGAGGCTAAGATGGGAGGAGGATGGATCACTTACGCCTGAAAGTGGAGGCTGCAGTGAGCCAAGATTATGCCACTGTAACTCCAGCCTGGGCGACAGAGTGAGACCCTGTCTCAAAACAAAAATAAGATGTAAAAGAGGAAAAGAAATTAATATTCATTGTGTACCAATTATGTGCCATCCATCTTTTCATGTATTTAACTTTTGCCCATAACAACTTTTTGAGATAGATGCCATTATATAAGGAGACAAAGTTTAGCTCCTGACAGGTCATAAAGGCGTCAAGGCCCAATCCAAAGCAATCTGTAACCCTAGAATTTAAAAGGGATTCTGTCTGACCTTAGTGACCTTACTGCCTGAGATAACCTACTATTAAACTTTTTAAAAAATTATCTCTTGGAATAATTAAAATTTCAATTCATAAAAACATAGGGCTGGAAGATAATCAAACATTTCACAGAATAAAGAAATTGAGAGCCTTAGAGATTAAAAAATTTTACCAATATATACTTTACTTCACTAATGCTACATATTAATAATTTACAAGAGATTCAAAATGGAAAGAGTTCTCTATACATCTGATATTAAAAGTAGGGCACTCACTTTGAACTATTTATCTAATAGAGAGAAAAAGCTTAGGCCAGGTGCAGTGGCTCACGCCTGTAATCCCAGCACTTTGGGAGGCCGTGGCGGGCAGATCACAAGGTCAAGAGATCGAGACCATCCTGGCCAACACAGTGAAACCTCGTCTCTACTAAAAATACAAAAAAATTAGCGGGTGTGGTGGCACGCACCTGTGGTCCCAGCTACTCGGGAGGCTGAGGCAGAAGAATCGCTTGAACCCAGGAGGCGGAGGTTGCAGTGAGCCGAGATTGCGCCACTGCACTCCAGCCTGGTGACAAGAGCCAGAGCAAGACTCCGTCTCAAAAAAAAGAGAGAGAGAGAGAGAGAAAGCTTACTAACTATTCAGTTTCTTAGCCAGCATCCCCTTGTATCCACTGGCATAAAAAAAACAATTTAGGAGTATACCTACAACCATGAAAAGCTGTCCATTTGAGAACAATGCTTTAACCAAAGGAACTTATCATAGTTGACTTTCTTTTTGTGAAAAAGTTTGTCATCATCAATAAATCACAAAATGCACATTAAAAATATTCATACAGGTCAGTCAGGCACAGTGGCTCACATCTGTAATCCCAGCACTTTGAGAAACTGAGGCAAGCAAGTGTATCACATAAGGTCACGAGTTCAAGACCAGCCTGGCCAACATGGCAAACCCCAATCTCTACCAAAAATATGAAAAATTAACTGGGTGTGGTGGCATGCACCTGTAATCCCAGCTACTTGAGAGGCTGAGGCAGGAAAATCAACTGAACCTGGGAGGCGGAGGTTGCAGTGAGCTGAGATCATGCCACTGCATTCCAGCCTAGGTGACAGAGCCAGACTCAGTCTTGGAAAATAAATAAATAAATATTTATTTATTTATTTATTTATATGAATATATATATTCATACAAACTGGGTACAGTAATATATATATACACACATATAAAGTGTATATATATACTATATGAATATATATATGAATACATATGAATAGTGTATATATATATGAATAGTGTATATATATAAAAGTGTATATATATACACTATATGAATATATATATTCATATATGAATATATACCATACGAACTGTAATATATATATACACACATATAAAGTGTGTGTATATATATATATACACACACATAAAGTGTATATATATATATACACACATATAAAGTGTATATATATATATATGTATATACACACACATATAAAGTGTATATATATATATATATATATACTAAAATGATACATATAAAGTCCTTGACATTCTTGGTACATGACTGTGCCCAGTTTGTATGTTCAAATAGATACATATTCATACAAACTGGGCACAGTGGCTCATTCCTATAATCGTAGTGCTTTAGGAGGGTGAGGCAGGAGGACTGCTTGAACCCAGGAGATCAAGGTAACACTGAACTATGATCATACCACTGCACTCCAGCAAGAGAGTGCAGTGGTATGATCATAGTGGTATGAAAGAGAGAGAGCGCTTGTCTTTAAAATAATAAATAAAATTTTTACATATTCAAATATTTTCTTTTTTAAAAATGCATATCTACCAACAAGCAAAAATGTGGTAAAAAGTTTCCAAATATTTTCATACCATACCATAATCAAAGCATTAGTATGGCTACAGTATTAACTTCTTTACAACTCCAACATGGTCATCAATAATTAAAATGGTCTTTCACCAAACAGCATTTTGTACCCTTTAAGTATATTTCTTTAATTTTTAAATAAGCAATTTCACCATTTTCATTTAACAAATAAAAGTTTCTCTTCTCTCTCTCACAGACACACAAATTTCATTAAAAGTTTTCAACTTTAAGTTATGTTATACACACCTACTTCCGTAAGTTCTACAAATCATAACCAAGGCAGTATCACATAAAACAAGTACAAAGTTTTCAGTATGAGTTCTATTTCATATGTAGACCATATTGACTTATATAAGATTCCAGAAAGAAAAATTACTAGGATTCCAAATAAATCTTTTTTCTGACAAGACAAACCTATTTCAGAAGAGCCCACTAAGGATATCTTAAAATAAGTTTAGCACACCTAATGACATACCTAAGGAACCCCTGGTCTGTTGACTATTTGGTGGTATGTTTTCCTTAGCCATAGAGATCAGTATCTTACTGCTTTCAGAAAGCTTCTCTGACAACTTTCCCTGAAAGAGACATAATATTTACAAAGGCAAGGGGGGAAAAAAACATGAAATATACAACCCATCTCAAATTTTAATTAAACAGCTTGATGAAATTACACAGTACATCATAGAATAAACTAAGTGTAAGGTTTGAGAAATTAACCAAAGGTATTTAAATTTTATGACAGATATTCTAATATTTAATCATTTACTTACCAACAAATATATACTGAGTTCTCATTAAGTGCCAGGCATTTTGTCAAGCACTGAAGATAAACAGGTTTTAAAAAATACAAGAATTTCTGCCATCATAAAGCTTATAAACTACTGGGGGGACATATAATGAACTCAACACATGATTATGTGACATGCAGACAGTGGCAGGAAGGAGTTATGGAAAAAAAAATAGATCAAAACAAGGAGGCCCAGAAATGCTGGGGGAGGGACTAAAAGGCCTCACTGAGCAGGTGATACTTGTACTAAGACTTAAATTATTTATGTACAAATATTAGAAATTATAACAAAACTGTATTTAAAGCTAAGTATTCCAAATTATGTAACTCCAAAGCTGTAAGCTGGTCCTAACTACCGGAGAGTGGTTAAGATAGACTCTGGAGCTGCATAAAGGTTCCAATCCTGAATCCACCACTGTGTGGACTTGGACAAATTACTTAACCCCTGTGAGCTTCACTTTCTTAATTTATAAAACAAAAAAATTTCACCCACTTAACAGGATTATGATCAAATAAAATGATACATATAAAGTCCTTGGCATTCTTGGTACATGACAGATTATTACGGAAGGAAGGCAACCAATTATGTTTGTTCCAAGGACGCACACTGGAGCCCGTCTGTCAGGGATCAAAGCCCAGTTTCACCAACTCTACTGTCTTAGTCTCATTATTTTAATTTGCCTCAGTTTACTCATCTGGAAAATTATAATAACAGCACTTACCTCATAGATTACTATGAAATATAACCTCTTAAGACTATGCCTTGTCCATAGTTACCACTCAATAAATGTTAGCCATGTGAATAAAACTACTTTATAATTAGGCTATCTATACTATTTATTATCTCAGCCAAGATAACTTTGTCCAGAACAAATGCTAAATCCAAAAAAAAAAACAACACTGGACAACAGGTAAACCAAGATCATGGACAAACCAATATAAATGGTGACTCTCATTATGATGAATCATATGGCACAGATTAAACTACACGCTCTATCTTATGACACACACTGAGCTTTGAGAAGGTGCTGTAACACTCTAATCAGTGCTGTATTCTCAGAGCTTAGTACAGTACCTAATATAACCCTCAGTAAATATTTGCTAAATCGATAAATCAGTTTCACCAAAATAAGGAAAGCTTTAAGAAAGCCTTTTAAACACTGCTTTAAGAAACAATTATTTTAGGCTGGGCACAGTGGCCCACACCTGTAATCCCAGCACTATGGAAGGCTGAGGTAGGTGGATCACCGGATCGAGAATTTGAGACCAGCCTGGCCAACACAGTAAAAATCCATCTATTCTCAAAATACAAAAATTAGCCAGGCACGGTGGCTTGCGCCTACTTAGGAGGCTGAGGCAGGAGAAACACTTCAACCCAGGAGGCAGAGGTTATGGTGAGCCGAGATTGCGCCACTGCACTCCAGCCTGGGCAACAGAGTGAGACTCCGTCTCAAAACAAACAAAAACAAATTATTTTAAGAAATTTATATTATGAAACATGAATAGTACAAAATAAATTACCCTAATAAATCAACTTTTGCAGATTTCAAAAAAAAACTTTTTAAACTAATTCAATAAATTGAAATTTTTCACACAGAATATAAGAACTTGCCTTTACTACTGTTTTATGTTGTGTAAGTTCTTTGTAATACAACTGGTCTCATAATCATTTTATGAAGCAAATAATTCTTCAACAAGAGATAAGAGAAACACTGTGAGATGCAAAACACCACAAAAGAAAAACTGCATTCAAAATTACTGCAATCTCATCTGGAGTCAGGCTCCCAGAATAACAACACAATACAAAACAGAAGATTCTCACTCATAGAACAGGATGTTTTGCATTTACACAGGAGTAATCTCCATACACAATTATAATAAAATATGTTCAAAGAAAATTATTAAGTTTACCTTCATTTCCATGTAAGGTGGATCACTTTCCAACTCTGCTTTGTCTTTGGCCAATTTGGCTTTTCGCTCTTCAATAAATTCATCCAAATTATCAGCCATTTTGCAGATTCTTTAAAAAAACAATTTTCAATAAGTGCATGTATTATCACAGTATTTTTAGCCTAATTATCAACATGTACAGTTAGTCCACATTTAGTTTTCAATCTCACTTATCAAATTGAGAAGTTCAAACTTAAGACTGATCATAAGGGTGCGATCCAAGATGGCTGTTTAGGAAAAGCTCAGGACTGCAGCTCCCAGTGAAAGCACAGAGGGGGAGGGGCCGCCGCATTTCCAGACGGATTTTTAGTGCCCACAGACTAGGAGATTCCCAGGCAGAGGAGCCCCACGGGTCGCCAGCGTGGCTGTTTTGCCGGTGCCCCAGCGTGGCAGTTCTCCATACAAAATACACTAGTCTGGGTCTCCCTT
>CAUYLG010039079.1:0-61987 GCA_963573385.1 Cacajao melanocephalus
GGGCAGTAGAACAAGAATCCTGTTCTCTCTCCCTCTTTTTCTTCCTCTTTCTTTCTCTCGTACATTCTTTTTTTTTCTTTCTTTCACTCTCACTTTCTTTCCTCTCTTTTCCTTTCTTTCAAAAAAAAAAAAAAAAAAGAACACATTTACAGTAACAAAAGCTCTAATGTATCTAGGAATAAGTCTAACTTTAGAAAAGCTTACAAGAAAACCTAAATAAATGAAAAAATACAGTATTTTGTGAATAAAGATGTAAAGATGTCAATTTTCCCAGAATCAATATGTAAATATAACATGATAAAATTAAAATCCCAAAAGCGTTTTTATGGAACTTGACAGACTCCCTGAACATTAATATGAAAGCACAAAAGAACGACAATATCCAAGATAACTGGAAAACTAATAACTACATGCCTTATTGAATACTACATTTTAAGTGATGGTTAGGATATTGTGATATTAGCATAGAAATACATAAATAGCTCAATGGAATAGAATAGAGAGCCTGAAACACACATATGATAACCTGATATGAGAGATATGATTTTACCCACCAATTGAAAAAATGACATATCTGTTCATTCTTGTAAAAATACTTAAAAACTGAATATTTATTTTAAACACAGAAATCCATTTCAGGCAACATGAAGATACATATATATGAAATAAGTAAATCTCTAAAATTTTAAGAAGAGAAGGAAAAAATATATTTATAAGCTCTGAAGAGGGGGATATTTCTAAATATGACCAAAATGCATTGATAAAACATGACTAATCAAAAATTTAAGACTTCCATGCTACAAAATATAATCAGTGAAAAGAAAAACTGAACTAGTAGAAACATTAGAAACACACATAAGAAAGACTTTCTCTACAGTGAAATGTAAAGACTTCTTACAAATCAAAAAGGGGAAAGCCAAACAATCCAATAGAAAAATAGTCACAGACGTGGATAGGCAATTCACAGAAGAGAAAACCTTAACAGCCAATAAGCACATTAAAAGAAAATTACATTTACAGGGAATCAGAGAATTAATTACAAACTGCAGTGAGGTCAGTCCTACAGTGCTGGTGAAAGTAAAATTTAGTATAATAGCTTTGAAAAACAGTTTGGCAAAATCTATTAACTTTGAACGTGTTCGTACACTAGATCAGAAGACTCTAACCCTAGTTAAGAAAAAAAAAAATCACACATGTGCCTAAGGAGAGGCACAAGAATTCCAATTGCCACTCTTTTATAATATCAAAATATCAAAAGCAACACAAATATTTACCTGAATGAATCACAATATTACCAGAAAGATACATTACAAAATATATATATTTGTAATTTGATATATTACAAAAATAAACAAAGTATAGCTTTATATATGCTAATGACAAAAGCAATTTGTGCAAGCATACAAGCAGTACACTATTCCTGTGAATATTAAAAACATGCAAAAACCAAGATGGCTGACTAGAGGCATATGGTACTTACCTCCTCCACAAAGAAGAACCGAAATAGCAGGTAGATAATCACACTTCAAATAGACCACCTAAGAAAGAGTACTGGAATTCAACAGAGAAGTGACAAGAAACACCTAAGTCAAGGAAGAAGAGGGAAGCAAGGCAGCCTGCTGTTCTGGGACTCCAAGAAACCTGGAAAGGCTCCTCAATGCAAGGAAAGGGGAAGTGACCCCCCAGTGGTCCACAATCCCACTGCAGATTGCAATCCTAGCCACAGGGAAGCCTCTCAACCTACAAAGGCCCTGAGACTAATGTAGGGAGCTGTGTGGAGACCAAGCAACAGCATTACTCCAGAGATGGAGCTCATGCCATTCCCACCTTCCCCCTCACCCTCTAGTCCTAAGCAGCTACAGCAAGGCACCATTTTGAGAGCCCAGCCCCCAACAAATTGCATCCTACCCCAGGCCCAACACCCCCATCTCTCCACATATCTGAAGCTACATTGACATCTCCTGCCTGCAGCCACCACCAGAGCTGACTGCCATAGGCAGCAACTCTACTGCCCACAATAGCAGGGCTACAACACATTTAAAAGTGCTCTGAGAAAAGGCTACTCTGCTTATAGCTGCCACCTGGGCTCTTCAACCACCTGTCTATGGTTGCTGCCACTGAAAGCAACCCTGCCCTCCCCAGCAGTAGGACCACAGCACAGCCACTGCCACCCACACCAAGCATTCCCCTGAGGAACTGGGGATCACCCCGCCCCTACCTACCACACAGGCACACAGCACTTGGGGGCCTGAAGACACATCCACCTGGCCCAGCCCCACTGTCTACGCCCACTGCTCAAGCATGCCAGCCAGGGTCCTGGGGATCACCCTGCCTCATCCACCACCACTGGCACCTGATCATGCCTCCTGGGGGCCTGAGGATGGGCTTGCCCAAACTGCCATTATCACCTCAGCAGGCACACAGCCATATGTGCCACCTGCAGGCCTGGCAACTGGCCCTCCTAGCCTGTTGAAGCCACTGTCAACAGAGCATGGACCACTTGGGTCCCACAGGGTTGTCCCATCACTAATACTGCTATCTCCCACACCACACTTATCACCCAGAGGGACCTAAGGATCTACCCACATGCCTGGACACTGCTGCCTCTCAGGCAAGCCTGGAGGCCCAAGAATCAGCCTGCCTGGACCTCTTATACTTGTACCAGCATATACCAAGAACAGGCATGCTCAGCCTGCCTTTGCCACTACTGAGGCTCAAGGACTGACCCATCTGATGTCCCATCCCCAGCAAATTTTTGCCACAGCCACCACGACCAACCACACCCTAAGCCACTTAAAAAGTTAGACACTACTGATACATTTACACCCAAAGAAATTACATGCAGATTACACTATTGCACATACTCAGAATCAAAGCCAAAGTGCCCTACCCAAGCAACACAATAGATACATCTTCAGGAAAACATCCTCGCCTATGAAAGCAAATTCACAAAACTGGAATAAGAGACTTTTATCTCAGATATGCAAATTATCAACATGAAAACAAAAAAAACAAAAAAAGCAAGGAAATATGACACCTTCAAAAGAGCACAATTCTTCAGCAATAGACTTGAATGAAAAAGAAACTTATGAAATCCAGGATAAAGAATTCAAAATAATGATATTTTAAAAAATAGTTATAAGATAATTCAGATTAAACAATAAAAAGAAATCAGAAAAACTAGGATATGAATGAGAAATTTAGCAAAGAGACAGATATCATTAAAAAGAACCAAACAGAAATCTTGGTACTAAAGAATTCACTGAATGAAATACAAAATACATTCAAAAAGCTTAAACAACAGATGAGATCAAGTAGAACAATTTAAAATTTGAATACAGGTCTTTTTAAATAACCCAGGCAGACCAAAAGAGGAACAAAAGGATAAAAAAAAGAATAAACAAAGCTTATGTGACATATGGGCCACAATATACTGATCAAATATTTGAATTCTATGTGTTAAAAACCACAAGAAAAAAAAATCAAGTCACTCATAAGGGAACCCTCATCAGACTAACAGCAGATTTGTCAGGAAAAACTGTACAGGCCAGGAGAGAATGGGATGGGATGACACATTCATCCAAAGTGCTAAACAGAAACACACACACACACACACCTGCCCATAAAGATACTATACCCAGCAAAGTCATACTTCATAAATGAAGAATAAATAATGTATTTCTCAAACAAGCAAAAGCTGAGGGAATTACTACTAGACATACCTACCAGAAATGCTTAAGGGAGTCCTACACTTGGAAGCAACAGGATAATTTCTACCATCATGAAAGCACACAAAAGTGTAAAACCCACTGGTAGAGTAAACACACAAATGAGGAAGAGAAAGAACTCATATGCCACCACTAAAGAAAACCACAAAACCACAATGATAAACAATAAGAAAGAAAGGGAAAAGGATATATGAAACAACCAAAAATCAATTAACAAAAGACAGGAATAATCCCTCACATATCAATAATAACCAAGAATGTAAATGGATTAAACTTTCTGCTTAAAAGATATAGACTGGCATAATGGAGTTAAAAACGTTATCTAACTATATTGTTACCCACAAGAAACTCATCTCATCTGTGAAGACACATGTAGACTGAAAGTAAAAAGAAAAAGTTATTCAATGCAAATGAAAACCAAGAATTAGCACAAGTACCTAAATACATGTCAGATAAAATGGACTTTAAAACAGTAAAAAGAGACAAAGAGGGTCATTACATAATGATAAAAGAATCAATCCAGGAAGATACAACAATTCTAAGCATATGCACCAAACACAGAAACATCTAGATGTATAATATTATTAGCTCTAAAGGAAAAGACAGATTCCAATACAATAATGTTTGGGGACCTCAACACCCCACTCTCAGCATTAGGAAAAAAATTAACAAAGAAACATTGGATTCAAACTGCACTTTAGACAAAAATGGACCTAATAGACATTTACAGAGCATTTCATCCAACTGCTATAGAACATAAATTTTTTGTATCAGCACATGGAACAGTTCCCAGAATAAACCATATAAACTTAAATAAAAATCATACCAATTATCTTCTCAGACTACAACAGAAAAAAAAATCAATTACAAGAGTAACTTTGGAAACTATACACATACATGGAATTAAAAAAAAATACTACTGAATGACCATTGGGTCAAGGAAGAAATTAAGAAGAAAATCAAAAAATTTCTTGAAACAAATGAAAATGGAAACACAAGATACCAAAACCAATGGGATACAACCAAAGAAGTGTGAAGAAGGAAGTTTATAGCAATAAATTCCTACATCAAAATACTATAAAGATTTCAAATAAACAACCTAACAATGTATCACAAAGAACTAGAAAAGAACAAAATCAAGCCCCAAATAAATAGAAGAAAAAAAATAATAAAGATTAGGGCAAAAGTGAATGAAACAGACTTAAAAAAATAATACAAAGGATCAACCAAACAAGAAGTTAGTGTTTTGAAAAGATAAATAAAATTTAACTGCTGGCTAGACTAACCAAGAAAAAAGAGACATCTCAAATGCAATCAGAAATGAAAAAAAAAAAAAAAAAGGCAGTACAACTGATACCACAGAAATGCAAAAGATCATAGACTATTATAAACAACTATACAATAGCAAACTGGAAAACCTAGAGGAAATGGATAAATTCCTGGAAACATACACCCTATCAAGATTGAATCAAAAAGTAGAAAACCTAAACAGACCAATAATGAATAATGAGATTGAATCAGTAATAAAAAGTTTCCCAACAAAATAAAGTCCAGGACTAAATGACTTCACTGCCAAATTCTACCAAACTTACAAAGAAATAACACAATTCTCCTCAAAAGATTCCAAAATATCAAAAAGGAGGGAATTTTTCCTAATTCATTCTACAAGGCCAGTATTACCCTGATATCAAACCCAGACAAGGATGCAACACACAAAAAAAACTGCAAGGCAATATCCCAGATGAACACAGATGAAGGAAAAAAAAAAAAAAAAAAAACTCAACAAAATATCAGCAAACTGAATCCAACAGCACAACAAAAAGACAATATACCACGTTGGGTTCAGTGGCTTACACCTGTAATCCCAGAATTTTGGGAAGCCACTGTGGGAGGATTATTTGAGCCCAGGAGTTCAAGACAAGCCTGGGCAACAAAGCAAGATGCCTCCTCTACGAAAAAAAATTTTTTTTTAATTTTTTAAATTAAAATTTAATTTTAATTAATTAAATTAACTAATTTAATTTAAGGCATAATAGTGTGCACCTATAGTCCCTGCTATGTGGGAGGCTGAGGCAGGAGGAACCCTTAAGCCCAAGAGGTCAAGATTGCAGTGAGCTATGATTATGCCATTGCACTCCAACCTGAGGGAATTACTACTAGACCATACCAACAAGAAGTACTTAAGGGAGTCCTACACTCCCTCAAGCATAGGTGACAGAGCGAGACTCTGTCTCAAAATAATAATAACAATAATAAACCACGCACCATGATCAAGTAGGATTCATCCCATGAATACAATGATGGTTCAACATATGCAAATCAATAAACACAATATATCATATTAACAGAATGAAGAACAAATACTATATGACCATCTCAACAGAAGCAAAAAAAATCATTTGATAAAATTCAACATTCCTTCATGACAAAAACTCTCAGCAAAATAGGCATAAAAGGAACATACCTCAACCTAATAAAGGCTATATATGACAAATCCACAGCTAACATACTGAATAGGGAAAAGCTGAAAGCCTTGCTTTTAAGAACTGGAACAACACAAGGATGCCCAGGCCATTAATTGATTGTAGTTAATGACAATGTATAGCATATTTCCAAATAGCTAGAAGATAGGACTTGAAATATTCCCAACACAGTGATATGGATAGGAACACATGAATGTGTTCCCAACACATCTCAACAGAAATAAAAGTACATGAGGTGGTGAATACCCTGAATAACCTGACTTGATCATTACACATTCCATATATGTAGCAAAATATTACAAGTACCCTGTAAACATGTACAACTATTATGTATCAATAAACCTACAGAAGCCTACTATATATTTTTTTTTCTTACATATGTATACATCCACAAACACATGCAGAGAGATGATAAATATCAATTAATGGCCTGGGCAAAGAGGAGGTTAATGGAATTAGGAATGGGTAAAAAAGGCTCCAACTTTATCTGTAATTTCTGATTTGTTTTATTTATTAAGGCCCAAAAGATTCTGAAAAAATTACATCAAACTGTTAACATTTTACAAAGCTTGGTAATGGCTATGTTATTGCATTATAACTCTCTGTATGTATTTCATTGTGCTTAATATTTAAAAAAAAAAAGGAAAGAAAGAAATCAAATTCAGTCTGAGCCATTAAGAGGGAGAAGAAGAAAGGGGAGGGGATGTTAGTTTCCTCATCTGTAAACAAAGAGGAAAACATCACTTTCTTTTATATGTTGAACCTTGAGAACTCAATTTCTGTGACATCTATTCTCCTGAAGCTTTTAATCAGGTAACCCAGAGGACTTGAAGCTTCATAAACCAAATGTCATTTCTAAAATGCAGCCTTACTTGAA
Source organism: Cacajao melanocephalus (assembly GCA_963573385.1). Classification (NCBI taxonomy): domain Eukaryota; kingdom Metazoa; phylum Chordata; class Mammalia; order Primates; family Pitheciidae; genus Cacajao; species Cacajao melanocephalus. The sequence continues at coordinate 7,089 of CAUYLG010039079.1, forward strand.
CTGACAGATCAAAACAATAATCATCCTGATGAAAATGAAAAATTATTTTCCATTATCCCATTTTGCTGAAAGGCTAATAACAATATATTTCCTTATGATCTTATTCCATTTCAATTTTTAAAATGGAATTTCATATCTATTTTTTTATTATCTTCTACTACCTTCCATTATTGTCCTCTTTCTATTATTACAAAACAGCTTGTCTCTGCAAACTATCTTTTTTCTATGACCAGCTAAGAGAAAGCAATAAACTGTATAATTTTTAAAAAGCAGCATTTAATATTTTAGATATTGAGAGCAATTTATTACAACAATTTTAAGGAAAAAAAAAAAAAGCTAACTGTGCCCCTAATACTTCTGTGAGTAAATGTATTGTACTAGTCCATTTTCATACTGCTATGAAGAAATATCCAACACTGGGTAAATTATAAAGAAAAAGAGGTTTAAAGGGCTCACAGTTCCACATAAGGGAGGCCTCAGAATCATAGCAGAAGGCAAAGGAGGAGCAAAGGCACATCTTACATGGCGGCAGGCAAGAGAGCATGTGCAGGGAACTGCCCTTAATAAAACCATCAGATCTCATGAGACTTATTTACTATCATGAGAACAGCATGGGAAAAACCCACCCCCGTGATTGAATTACCTCCACCAGGTCCCTCCCATGATGTGAGGATTATGGGAGCTATGATTCGAGATTTGGGTGGGGACACAGCCAAACCATATCATGTATATTCCTAATACATCATTTGAAAGAGTAAAATACCATGGTGTAACTGATGACTATAATCCTTGCAATCATTTGCCACCTTGTTTCTTCTGCCTTTTCTTTCTCCACTGCCATAGCATTGAATTCCCCTCTGCAACTTCAGTGTTGCCCTAGTTTTCCACCTAGTTTTGAATGAGACAGTGGAACCATCTGTAGTTGAGTCTCTCCATCTTAACCTATCTTACATAAGTGGGATCTCCATCTGACTATAACAGCTCATTTCCAACTTCCCATCAGTCATCTCTACACAATCCAGCATCTCAGAAGTGAGCCCTGCTCTATGACCTATGCCATTGAGCTGCGATGTTCCCTGGGTCTTCTCCTCCATTGTCTTTACTAGGTTACTTCAGTAACCTGATCAACCACAATTAAGGTAATCCTAAACAGAGTTCTAAGTAAGCAAAGCCCTGAGAATTGGAGCCTACACTTGCTCCACTACAAAACCTTCCTATGCTTGGTGGTAGAAGCTCATCTAAGTCCAAATGTTTTGATATCACCTGCTGAACATTCTGACTTTGAACAATTAGCCACCTAGTTCGCCAACACACACATCCTACTCCTCTTCCTGTAGGATTGGAACTCCTGCTACTAAAGGCAGTCTAAATCACTGAAAGTTGCTTTATTTCCAACATATGTTTTTAGAAACTCATTTGCTCCATGGCCCTCTCATAAACATATTCTCTGATGCTAAGAAGCAAGTATCAACCCACTTTTACTTCTCTCCTGGCCTGAGCCTACCTAGCACAATCATGTATGAAATGGGATAAGTTTAACTTAAGGGCAGTTCTTAAGTGATGTTATACAATTAACAAATGGTAGTATTAATATTATCACACAGCAGGGAAAGATTGATTTTTTTAAATGACAGCCTTACTAAGGCAAGGTACAGATCTTAAAAAACAGAAATCCCCCAGACTCTATAATTTTTATTTCCTCAGTTAGAAAAAAAAAAAAAAGCAGGCCATCGTCCCACCTTAGTGTGTATTTACAGCAAAGCTGCAACAAAAGTTCAAAGAAAAGCAGCTGGAGAAGTTAAGAGTATGAAAAGAAGATTGGGCAAACAGTTCCCTAACAGGCAAGAAGTGGGAGAAAGCCACATCCACTTTGAAGGATAAAGGAGTAGCTCCATTAACCATTAAAGACTAAACCAATTTAAAAGGATGTATTAGAAAGAAAAATAAACAAACACGAAAGGTGTCATATGTGGTTTACCCTAGGTGCCCCTGTACAATTTCGACTTATGAATAGAAAATTCAAAATGGGCTCTCAGATTCCAAAATAATATCTCCTCTCAAACCTTATCAGAGTTTATAAACACAAAAGGAGGCATAAGATGAATTTAAATTGCCATATGAGAACAAATTTAACTTCTAATAGAAATACGGTTCAAGATGAAGTCAGAAGTCTCGATGTTTATCTCCACGTGCATTTATTCCTGGCAATACGTTGGAGTTTTCCATAGAGTGTTTATCTAACATGGCCTTCCTTTGATGGGTTTTCTGGCACACCACATACACAGACCATATGTAGTGGTTACCTCTTTCTCCCTGTAAAGAACTTCCAGAATAATCATGGCGAAAAGGGAAAGAACCAACATATGTCAGGTATCTATTAAATGGCTGATACCATACAAAGCGCTTAGCAGTTATATTCCCATTCAAACTTGTGACCACAGTATATGTTACTGGAATTCTAGAGATTTTAAAAAATTAAGCTGAAAGAGACCTATGTATTGAAGATCCCCTAGCTATGGTGTATAACAGTCTAGATTTGAACCAAAACCACCTGGGTCTATGCCCATGCAATGCCTTTTATCAATTCCATGTTAGACAAGGCCAGATCACACTATGTCTTTATTGTGTGGCACTGGAAACATACTTCATACTGCAAGTAATTGTTCACATTTGAGTTTGAAAGAAAGCACTAACAAGATAATCTGTAATCCCTTACTTCAGAGACTCATGATTTAATAATTGCAATCATTGTATTAATTCCCTTACTTTGTAGCCTTCTGTGTGTCTCATTTTTGTATTCTTGAGTTGTGAAATATTCTGGTTATAATTTCAATCTATTTTCTCACTTAGAAAATAAAGAGAGGAAGTGGAATTGCCTTTTTAAACCTTAAGAGTCATTGAATTATTTTATGCAAAATAGTAAACTGATCTAATCGATATTTTTTTAAAAATAAAAATAAATAACCCACCAACTACAAAAACACATTTTAGAAAGGCAACTGAATAAATCTGAATATGAATTGAGTAACAAGTAATATTAAGAAGCTGTTTATACTTCTGCTAAGTGTGATAATGACAGTGTGGTTATTTAAGCAAATTATTTTTTCGATATGCGTATTAACATGAGGGGATTTTTTAAAAAATGACAATGCTAGGGATTCTAGAATACTTCATCCCAAAAAAAGGAGGCAAATGAAGCAAGTGTGTCAAAATGTTATTACTGAATCTAGGTGGTGGCTATATTGAGATTCATTGTTATTTTTATTTTTGTGAATGTCTGAAAACTATCATAGCACAAAGTTCTACCAAAAAAAAAAAAAACCCCACAAATCTTTCAGCCTCAGAAAAAGCAACTCATTTAATGTAAAATTCAGTTCCTTTTATTTAAAAAAAAATCCACTTTCTCATATCAGAAATAAGATCTTCTAAAACACCGATTTTGGAAATACATATTTTGTTGAGAGAACCCATAGATAAGGATGTCCAAAAACAAGTGTCTTCCAAAACACGACAAGCAGGCACCAATCACTTCTTTTTTTTTTTTTTTTTTTTTTTTTTTTGAGATAGAGTCTCACTCTGTCACCCAGCCTGGAGTGCAGTAGCGTGTTATCAGCTCACTGCAACCTCTGCCTCCCGGGTTCAAGTCATTCTCCTGCCTTAGCCTCCAGAGTAGCTGGGATTACAGGCATATGCCACCACACCCAGCTGATTTTTGTATTTTTAGTAGAGATGGGGTTTCACCATATTGGCCAGGATGGTCTCTAACTTCTGCCCTCAAGTGATCCACCCGCCTCAGCCTCCCAAAGTGCTGGGATTACAGGCATGAGCCACTGTGCCCGGCCCTAATAACCTTTTATCAGAACCCTGAATGAGAATTGGAGGAAAAACCTCTTCACTAAGACATTGAAAATCTACACAAATTCACATCTTCAATGAAAGCTACAGGAAATCACTTGGAAGAATCAAAATATCTTTATCTCCTTGGCTTAAAACCAAAGTGGTCATGAACAGTCAACCTACTGAATGGGAGAAAATTTTTGCAATCTATCCATCTGACAAAGGGCTAATATCCAGAATCTACAAGGAATTTAAACAAATTCATGAGAGAAAAACAAACCACTTCATCCAAATGTGGGTGAAGAATATGAACAGATACTTCTCAAAAGAAGACATTTATGCAGCCAACAACCATAGGAAAAAAAGCACATCATCCCTGGTCATTAGAAAAATGCAAAAAAAAACCACAATGAGATACCATCTCACACCAGTTAGAATGGCAAATTATTAAAAAGTCAGGAAACAACAGATGCTGGCAAGGCTATGGAGAAATGGGAATGCTTTTAACCTGTTGGAGGGAGTGTAAATTTGTTCAACCATTGTGGAAGACAGCGTGGCGATTCCTCAAGGATCTAGAACCAGATATACCATTTGACCCAGCAATCCCATTACCGGGTACATACCCAAAGGATTATAAATCATCCTACTGTAAAGACACATGCACACATATGTTTACTGCAGTACTATTTACAATAGCAAAGACTTAGAACCAACCCAAATGCCCATCAATGAGAGACTGCATAAAGAAAATGTGGCACATATACACCATGGAATACTATGCAGCCATAAAAAAGAATGAGTTCATGTCCTTTGCAGGGACATGGATGAAGCTGGAAACCATCATTCTCAGCAAACTAACGCAGGAACAGAAAACCAAACGCCACACGTTCTCATTCATAAGTGGGAGCTGAACAATGAGAACACATGAACACAGGGAGGGGAACATCACACACCAGGGCCTGTTGGGTGTGGGGCACTAGGGGAGGGATAGCATTAGGACAAATACCTAATGCGCGTGGGCTTAAAACCTAGATAATGGGCTGGGTGCAGTGGCTCACACCTGTAATCCCAGCACTTTGGGAGGCCAAGGCAGGCAGATCGTAAGGTCAGGAGTTTGAGACCAGTCTGGCCAACACAGTGAAACCCTATCTCTACTAAAAATACAAAAATTAGCTGGGCACAGTGGTGCACGCCTATAGTCGCAGCTATTCAGGAGGCTGAGGCAGGACAATCGCTTGAACCTGAGAGGCAAGGGTTGTGGTAAGCCAAGATCACGCCACTGCACTCCAGTCTGGACAACAGAGTGAGACTCTGTCTCAAAAAAAAAAAAAAAACCTAGATGATGGGTTGATAGGTGCAGCAAACTACCATGGCACATGTATACCTATGTAACAAACATGCACGTTCTGCACATGTATCCCACAACTTAAAGTAAAATATTTTAAAATACAATAACTTAAATTCAAGTAAATAAATATAAAAAATTTTTTAAATGGTCACATAACAAATGAGAGACAGAATGATTCACCTTGAAAAATACTGATGAAGAAGAGTCTTTCCTGAATACCTTTTAGGTTCTTAGACACCTATTCTGGTCTCTAATATAATCCTAGGTTTGAGAGAAGACAAACTGCTCACTCTGGTACTTGACTTATTCATGACGAATGAAAATGAAACTTTCAACCCAACTTCTACCCACAGTAATCTAACCAAGCACAGGGTAATGCTTAACACAGTGCTAGAAAGAGAAAATGGCTCTGGAGAGCTGCATATGTGTTTGGTTTCCCACTCCATCCCCATGCCCCCAATATCCACAGGACATGAACACATTAACTCAATCTCATGATGAACAGGTTCCTGTCTACAAACACATCCTGGGAGTTTCCTTTGGATAAGGAAATTCTTTATCAGTATCTGGACCAGCAGAATTACAAAACGGCTGCAAACACAGCGTCTTCTTGCTGTTGCTCCTCCAGTTTCATCTTAGTATTCATCACCTAGCTTTGTAAGAGCTAGGTGCTCTCTCAGCCTGAGAAAACAAAAATCTGTCTCACAGTCCAGGCAGGGGTAAAGCAGAGAATACAAACTCGCCCCACTTCAAAGCACAAGGCATATCTTTCACTAACTAAACAGCAATCCCAGCAGGCGTGACAATGCAAGCTTTCTTCCCTATTGTTTGAAACAATCACAAGCTATTTGCTCATATTAATTAGTTTATATGTAGTATTAGGCAGCCTTGATTAGAAAAATGCTCTTTGTTACCAAATGAATACAGTAATGAACAAAACCAAAAGCTTTTTTTAAAATTGTTGTGTTGGCCTTAGAAAAGGATTTTCAGGCCTTTTACACGTAAATGTGGATTTATCTTTACACAGTTCCCTGAATTCACTCGAAAAGAATGCAAGTTGATGTGCCAAACAATACCAGACTAAGGTGATCGAATGAGCTGCTTATTATGCTTTGCCTAAGAAGATGCTATATCTAAATCATTTTTACCTTTTTTGAACCTGGGGAAAACTGATAAGGGAGACGACATCAGCAGAAGCTTGCGGGCAAAGGCAAGTCAGCCTTGGACTAAATTTGACTGCACAAATTACATGTGAAGAAGTGACATATAATCAGGAGGCCCATAATTGGCCAAAGGATCCTGGGAACCAAGTGACCCAATGGTTTGCATCTCTCCAGAAGTAGCTATCTGTCTCTATGACCTAATGCCTGAGTATATAGCTGACTCCTTCCCAGTGGGCTTAGTTCCCCCACCATCAGAGGCTGCCACTATTCCCAAATGCAGTGAGAATAATGGAAGGAACTACCTGGGTTAAGGTTAATTAACAAACTTGCTCAGTAAAAGAATTATCGAAAGTCAGGACTTGAACCCAGGTCTATTTCAAAGCCTGGGACAATTAAGCTAACAAAGACTTCTTTAAGATCAATGTTAAAGTCTTTAACATGGTTTGCAAGACCTTGTAAAAGCTCCAACTTTATAACCTAACCCATATATGCTGATTCTAGCATTTGCCAGTTTCTGCAGCGTAACAATTCCATGTGGCTGATTTCAAGCTGCTAGCATGAAGTCAATCAGCTCGCAAAACTCCTGAAAATTTAACAATCCACCTCTGTGAGGTGGCTCTAGGGACATCACTGTTTACAATCCTATGCCCCACTGTACCACAACCATCCGAAACAAAATTCTAAATGTTTTGCTCTCTCTCTCACACACACCTTGGAACACTTGATATTCACCTATGCCTTTTCTTCTCCTTTACCAAAATAACTCATATTCATTTGTTCTCAGCCTAGTGGTCTTCCTTCAAAAAGCCTTCCCTGATCCTCCAAGTCTTTTCTTGGTTCTTCACTTTCTTCCCAGAGCACCCATACTTCCTGTATTTGTGCATTCCTGCATTGGTGGCACAGCACTGTAACTTTTTGTTTTATCTATATATCTCCCACTGTATCTCTTAACTCTGGCACGGCAAAACTTACTTCTTTATTTATTCCTATATCCCCCAGGCCTGCTACAAGGCTTGCTGAACAATAATAATAATGCTTGCTAACATGAACTGGGCAATATGTGCCCAGAATAAGTGCCAGGCACTGTTCTGAGTTTTATAGAAATTATTTCATTTCCTCCTTATGAGAAAAACAACCCTAACAGGTTGGCTTCATTATTGCTATGCTCATTCTGTGGGTAAGGAAATAGAGGCACTAAGAGGGTAAACACCTTTCCCTCCAGGCTCAGGTAATTACTAAATTGAAGCAGGGTGACTGGTGAGCCCATTTGCCTCCTTCAAGAAACCAGTGTTTCTTGGCCATTTTTTAATTCTTACTAGTGATCCTTAAGGAGTAAAGTTAATTAAATTTAAATTCTCTCTAATGAGAAAAAAACTAAATACTATGGAATAGGATTTTGTTGGATAGAGGTATTAACTTTGGAGGGATTTCTTCATCTCCCAAGACCCAAGTTTTGTCTTCTTGGGGCAATACCATTGTGTCAAGAATGTGTTTTAGACCTTTCATTATGCACTTCCATTAATATATCATATATTTGTCCCTAAAAATACACAGTCTTGTTTTAGAATTGTAATGGCATCTTTCCCTAAGTACTATTTTGCATTCTGCTTTCTTTTTATTCCCTACAATATCTTGGAGTGATATATAGCTGTGTAGATATCTTCATTTGAAAACTACTGAATAGTGGTCAGGTGTGGTGGCTCACGCCTGTAATCCCAGCACTTTGGGAGGTCGAAACAGGCAGATCACCTGAGGTCAGGAGTCAGAGACCAGCCTTGCCAACATGGTGAAACCCCATCTCTACTAAAAATACAAAAATTAGCCAGGGACACACCTGTAATCCCAGCTACTTGGGAGGCTGACGCAGGACAATCACTGGAACCCAGGAGGCAGAGGTTGCAGTGAGCTGAAATCACACTACGGCACTCCAGCCTGGGCAACACAGTGAGACTCCATTACAAAAAGAAAAACTAAATAAACTACTGAATAGTATTTCAATCATGTCCACATTCCTGAATTCATTAAGTCTTCCTACTATTAGATATTCGCAAAATTTTGTACTTCTTGGTTTGCAACCAAGGCTTCAATGAATATTTTTATACACTCCTTGAGCTTATGTGTGAGTGTTTTTTTAATGTAGATTCCAAGACAGGAGCAAGGCATGTGCAAAAGTGTATAATTTTAATAGATATTTTCAAATTACCCTTCAGAGTAACTGTACCAATTTACTTTCCCACAGAGAATTTACAAGAGTATACATTTCCCCCAGTGAATGTATGAAATATAACCTCTTTCTCCCTTGGGCAGTGTTAAACATTGTAATTAAATGAGTCATGTAGAGGTATTTCTATTCCTCATCAGCTGATAAGAAAATGCCATTGGAAATGCTGACAGATGACGGCAGCAACACTGGGATATGGAAATGCCTTGTCTAGAAAACCTGTGCTAGCCTAACTCACCTCACAAAAGGACTAAGAAGAGTCATTACCTGGGAACAGCTGCAGTGGACTTTGAAATAGTGACCTCAGGTAATAGGCACTAAATCTCTTTGCCCATTCTCCAAGTCTCTCATACACCAAAAAAAAATCTATTGAGGATAAGGGAAACCAAACACCCAAAGTAAATGAAGTGTTGAAAGGACAGTGATACACTTACCAGAAAGAGAAATGCATATGACAGTGGTAACACTAAACATTCTGGAAAATAATACTAATGACCTTAGTATTTTATTCTTTATTCATACGGTATGAATTAAGGGCTTTATTCATATGATAAAATCCCAAGGTTGATAACAATGACATCCCAGATGGTGCTGAGGAGAAAACACTATACTAAAGGAAGTAAAAATGTCCCTTGTTCTCCCTTTTCTCTTTCTTTGCTCCATCTCTCACAAACACACATGCCCCTACTTGAAATACATACAAAATTGAATAGCCTGCAAAGTCATACTGAAAAAAAACTGTGTGGAACAACGTTCTGTATCAAGTTCAAATTTCAATCAATATAGCCCTTTTTGAAAGTATGCTTTTTCCTTTAAAGTTGGCTGAAGCCAGATGCAGTGGCTCATGCCTGTAATCCCAGCACTTTGGGAGGCCAAGATGAACGATCACCTGAGGTCAGGAGTTTGAGACCAGCCTGGCCAACATGGTGAAACCCTATCTCTGCTAAAATACAAAATTAGCCAGGCGTGGTGGTAGGCGCCCGTAATATTAGCTACCCAGGAAGCTGAGACAGAACAATCACTTGAACCTGGGAGGTAGAGGTTGCAGTGAGCCAAGATCACACCACTGGACTCCAGCCTGGGCAACAGAGTGAGACTCCCTCTCAAAAAAATAAATAAATAAAGTTGGGCGAAAAATGATTGTCATGAATGAGAGAGAAGGTCACACTATAGAAAGAAAATATGGATAAAGCTGGAAACCATCATTCTCAGCAAACTGACACAAGAACAGAAAACCAAACACCACATATTCTCACTCATAAGTGGGTGCTGAATAATGAGAACACATGGACACAGGGAGGGGAACATCACCCACCGGGCCCTGTCAGGAGTGGGACACTAGGAAAGGGATAGCAGGGAGTAGGGGCATAGAGGAGGGATAGCATTAGGAGAAATACCTAATGTAGACGGCAGGGTAATGGATGCAGCAAACCACCAAGGCATGTGTACACCTATGTAACAAACCTGCGCATTCTGCACATGTACCTCAGAACGTAAAGTACAATTTTATAAAAAAAGAAAGAAAGAAGATAAATGACGAGTAAATGGGAAACAACATATGCTGAGTACTCTATGTGCCACATGTATATAAACTATCATTTAATCCATGTAACCATCGTGTGAGGAATGATTACATGCAAGGAAACTGAAGCTGAGAGAGGGTGGCATGACTAAGGCTCTTTATCCCCCAGTCAGAGGAACAGGGATGTGAACTGTGGCCTTATGACTCCAAAGTCTGTTTCCACATTATACTATGCTGCCTGCTGAATCTAAAAGAGTCCAGTGAATGCTTGATTAGATCAGGCTGTAAAATCATCTGAACAAAGACCATGTTTCTGCAGTATTACTGCTCTTCACTCAACAGAAAAAAATAACTCATATGATTGCTGTTCAGAAGTTTCTGGATTTGCATTTTGTTTTCAAAGTTCCTAGAGCAAGTCAAGGCAAAAAAGTACAAGAGGAGGACAAGACAGCCCTCAGAAAACTTGCTATAAAGTTAGATCCATTCTGACATATTTCATTAACCCCCTCACCCCCGATCCCCAACCCACGAAAGTCAAGAGAGGAAAAGCAGCAGGATTTACTATTGACTTATTTTGATTTAGAGTCTGATGCCTATAGTGACAGTCGGGCATCCTAAGCACTGAAAACCAAGGCATCCTAAGAACAGAGGCCAGTTCACTAAAATCACTTGTTCATTGTTCCAGCTGCTTCCTGAACTAAATGGCACCTCTCTTACAAAAGCACCATTATTCAAATATGCACCAAATGATAGCGAGAGAGCTATACATGATCTCTAGAGTCAAACACACTTTCTAACACCCAATTTAAATATTTGACAAAATTATGATTACCTCAGACCTCTGCTAGTTTGAAACCCTTACCTGGGGCTGTGAAATTGCAGGGATGGAAGTAGAGATGGCAGCCATGACCGCTCTGTGGTTGTAGGCAGTGAACGGGCCCCAGAACTACAGGAGACAAATTTTCTTGTTTGGAAATCAGATCGTGGTCATGCTAGGAGAAACTGTGTACCTGGAAAACAACAGGAAAACCAACATTTAGCATAAAAGACTAGCATATGGGTATGAAGTACCATTGGCTAAAGGAGGCAAGAATCCCTAACACATCAGTGTCAAATAACACCTTACTGCAAACAGGAAGCCAGTAAGGAAAATTTAACATCTGAATTCCATGATTTCCATATTATCTGTCCAAATACTCTTAAGTTGAGGAATTTTCATAGGTTTGAATCCAACTCTGTGTCCCTGCTAGATGTTCTGGGGAGACAGTTTCAAGTTACAGAGCTAGGGAGGGTGACTGAAGGGGAAAAGTCATCTTGACATATATAGTAAAGGAGTTGAATAATCCTCAGTGAAGAACTGATGGCTTATATAGAGGACAAAGAGAACGCAGTAACCACCCCCATTTATCTGAGGAGTGGATTCTAAGCCCCCGCCCCCCCAGTGGATACTTAAAAATGGATAGTGGGTCCCACTCGATGGCTCATGCCTGAAATCTCAGCACTTTCAGAAGCCGAGGTGGGTGGATCACCTCAGGTCAAGAGTTTGAGACCAGCCTGGCCAACATGGCAAAACCCCATCTCTACTAAAAATACAAAAAATAGCTGGGCATGGTGGTACATGCCTGTAACCCTAGCTACTCAGGAGGCTGAGGCGGGAGAATTGCTTGACCTGGGAGGTGGTGGTTGCAGTGAGCCAAGATGGCACCATTGCACTCCAGCCTGGGCAACAGAGCAAGACTTTGTCTCAAAAAAAAAAAAAAAAAAAGAAAGAAAAAAAAAGAAACTAAGAAACTGTGAATAATAGGCAATCCTGTATATAACAGAGACAGCTACTAAGTGACTAATGCGCGGGTAGCATACACAGTGTGGAAATGCAGGACAAAGGGATGAATCACATGGACAGTGTGAGATTTCATCCACACTATTCTACAACTTGTGAACTGTTTACTTCTGAAATTTTTCATTTAATATTTTTGGACCAACTTTAATTGCAGGTAACTGTAACAGTGAAAAGTGAAACTTCAGATAAGGGTGGACTGCCCTAATACCATCAAGTGATTAGACATCACCCAGTCCAATCCCACCTATTTGCACAAGAAAAACTGAGGCTGAGTGAAGAAAAGGGACTAGAATCACACATTTAATGTTAGAACCAAGACTACAGCAGGACTATAGGACCAGGCCTATATGAAACAACAAAAGGGATTGTGTTCCCTGCCTCTATTAGGACCAGGCCTACATGAAACCAGACAAAAGGGATTGTGTTCCCTGCCTATACTTCCTCAAGGAACTTAGTTGCCGCTTTTAAGACTAAAGAAAGGCAAGATACCTGATCCTGTAGGAGTCAGTCATGAGAGGTCAGGTACTCAGATAGGTGGATGGGGAGCTTCATAAATCAGACATCCACCTGTGTGAAAAAGAGTGCATTTCTAAAATCCTTTTGACATCCTCTAAGAGAGGAGATAAATAAGCACAAAGTATAACCAAATCTTCTCTTATTAACATGCTCATTAAGAAAACTCAAAAAGATGCTAACTTCCCTACAGTAAATCATGGCCCTAGTTCTGTCCAAAGGCTGATATGACTCTTTCCACATTGCAATTTAGTCCAGGAGAAAAAAAGTTTTCATTTTAAGAAAAGAATTTTTAAAAATTCTTTTATTCTTAAGAAACATTTTCATTTTCAGGTGGTTTTTATACCCCCTAACAATATCTATTCTTTTATTCAAAAGACATTATCGGCTGGGCACAGTGGCTCACATCTGTAATCTCAGAACTTTGGGAGGCTGAGGCAGGTGGATTACTAGAGGTCAGGAGTTTGAGACCAGCCTGACCAACATAGTAAAACCCTATCTCTACTAAAAATTTGAAAATTAGCTGGGCATGGTGACACATGCCTGTAATCTCACCTACTCAGGAGGCTGAGGCAGGAGAATTACTTGAATCCAGGAGGCGGAGGCTGCAGTGAGCTGAGGTGGCGTCACTGCACTCCAACCTGGGTGACAGAGCGAGACTCCATCTCAAAAAAAAAAAAAAAAAAAAAAAAAGACGTTATTGAGCATCTATAGGGAACTGGGAGCACAAGAAGTAAGGCTAAGCCAGCCTTGACTTTAGGGACCTTTTGTCTGTAAATATACTTTCTAGTTTCACCAACATGCAAGATGATACCTGAATACTTTTTATACTATTGGGAAATGATGCTTTTCATAATAGTAAAAGTAATGAACCTGGGATCACAAGATCCAAGTCTTGCACAGTAGGAACTGTGGAGTTGGACATTTACTCCAAGCCTTTTGTCCCCCAAATCCCATGGTGCTACCCTATATTAGCACAGGGATACTGGGCAAATGAGAAGCTCAGAAGAGCTGCTTTTCTAAGAAATAATCTAGGTTTGACAGCAACTTCTATAAGCTTAAGTTTTTAATTGCTACGTTTTTATGCAGTATCCTTCATACTATATTTTCAATCACTTTAGGTTCTAGTTGCTTAGAACTGTAGAGCCTTCCTATTTTCTTCTCCCATTAGAGCAATTATTTTTATTGACAAAAAAGTAGTAAAGTTCTCAAGCTATGTTGTCATGACGTTCAACACAGAATTCCATAGCTGCCCTGTGACAATACTGATGTTCTCCTCAGTCCCAGTGTTAGGAGCAAAAAAAGACTTATCACACTGTGAAGGTAAATAAACAGTCCAGGAGAAAAGTATATGTATACAGAACTTTGCTTTTTTCAAGATGACTGCTAGAGTGCCGAACCTACCCAAGAAAATTACAGGACCCTCACAGTGTACTGTTTCATACTGAACTTATTCCTGGTACTATTTTTTGCCCACTCCTACTTTCATTTTTCCGTTCTCCCTCTTATGTATTTACAATTCACATTATCTTGTTCTATGTGACACAAATGAATATATCAATAATATGACAACTAAAAAGCAAAAAATCAAGCACACAAGATTCCATTCTTAAGGACACATACTACATGCTGAGGTCCAATATCCTTTCACCAAGCTAAGTTATTAAGCAATATAACCTTATAATATTTTCAATATTCAGAATATAGAGAGTTGCCTGAAAGCTAAACACAGGCACCTAGCTTATAGTAAGGAAAGCAATATAGAAATAGATGAGATCCACCAAACAAATATGTCACATGGCGTCATTACTAACAGCAGCAGAGGGAAAGATGGGAGGCTGGGAATTAATGAGGCCACTGGATGCCAACCATTGGAGCAGTCATTTCTCTTAGTGTTTGAGGCAGATACTATTCAGTTATTTTACAGAGGAGACACCAGAGGCTTTGAAAGGTGTTGTGAGGTTATGCAACATACCCACAGTCCCACAGTCGGGAAATGAAAGGGCTGAGGAAGGTCTGAACCAGGACCAATGCTAAGACTTATATTCTTTCCATAGGCCAGTACTCCCAGTGATCAAAGATTAAGAAAAGATGGAAAGCATATGGAATCTTTAAGCCAAAATGTCAGATAAAAAATGGAGAAAGTAGGATGAAAGTCAGACAACCTACAGAGTAACCCTGAGACACAGAACCTTGTGCTGCTCTCATTGACTTAAAATTTTAATCATGTGACCCTCATTTGGCTGTTTCATTTCCTTGAGATGCCCAATAAATATGACAGATTGTTAGTTTCACATTTTCAAAAAGAAAATAAGACAGATAATTAACTGCCTTCTTCTAAAACATGAGACATGTCTAATTTTGAGCCTTTTGTTGAACCTATTCACACATTACAAGAACGCTTTAAAAAATAATGTACGGTTACTTTGTCAAATCCAAGGGCTGCATGACATAACTTCAAAGGTACAAATCAGTTTTCTCTTGGGAGTGAAGTCTTAAAATTTTATCATGAAATCTATTCACTTCTCAACTTATTTACAAAACTGCACAAATTGTCGGGGAACCAAACAAGGCAAAAAAGTCATTCCCCTAAGTAATCGTGCCATGCAGTATCTAGCTGAGTAAGCTGGTTCACTTTGACAGATGAAACCCCTGCCTTACCAGAGCCCCAGACTGTCAACTAGAGAGTTGCACAATAATTTTTAAAGAAATACACCCCTCTGAACTCTTCCAAGTACCTGGATACCTGTTCTGCAAGTCTTCCAACCTGCCATCAGCCGAACTCGCCATTTCCTTTGCTTGAACTTCAAAACTGTGTTCTAGCCACAGAAAACCACAAAGTAATGTGGGTTTGCCCTGCTGACATCAGGCTCTCTAATTGCCCTTGGAGCGTTACTGTTGCCCCTTCTTTTCTTTCCTAATTGTCTCCATTTTCTATTCTCCTAGGCATCTCTTCTCATCTATATTTCTCTTCTCAAACTGTAAAATTACCTCTAATGTGTCTCACTTGCAAAAGATGAGCTTTATCATCTATTTATTTATTGGATCATTCATCCATTCTTTTACAGTCACTGGGTCTAAATTACCTCAATATCCCCCTTTCAAATCACATGTATAAAATACAATTTCCAAATAAGAAAGCTATATAAGCTCATTTCTTTGTGCCAGATTGCCAAAGAAATGACTAGTTGCTAATTAGAAGAGGAAATATCCTGAATCAGCCCTGGAAACTACAGATAGATCTCACCTATTGCTTAAACGTCCGGAAATACATACTTGAAAGAATCAACATGGGAGGTTGACAAAAGGACTAAGACACAATATCCTCTTCGTGTGAAACTGCAACTGCATGACCAGAAAATAAGTAAATGAGAATCCACTAAACCCATAATGATACCCCTGGTTCAGAGGGATAGGGACTGAGGGAACTAAGCCCAGGGAGACTTGGGGTACATTTAAAATACACTAACTCTTTTTAAAGGATTCCTGGCTTCAGAGGCCAGCCAAGCAAGTAACCTCTGGCTGCATTTACTTCTGATTGACAGGTGGCCATGATGACTACCACGGAAAACATGTGGGACAAAGACACTCCCAGCTGGCTCCTGGCAATGGCAGCCATGCCAAGTGACAATGACCTTGTTAATTACTGAGTGCCACACCAAACACCTAAAAGAAAGTCTCTGGTTTGAGGCAAACTTCCCTTTGATTACTTCTGGAGCTGATGCTGGCTCTTTTCCCAGGCCTCACAGGAATACGAATTCATAATTGGTAAATTAATCTACTACAAATATAACTTTTCCCTTTGTCTGGGCTTGAGTCAAATAGTGACTCATACAAGTTTCTTGAAAGAACACAGGGTTGCTAATGCATGCGGGGCTTAAAACCTAGATGACGGGTTGATAGGTGCAGCAAACCACCATGGCACGTGTATACCTATGTAACAAATCTGTGCGTTCTGCACATGTATCCTGGAACTTAAGGTAAAATTTAAAAGAAAAAAAAGAAAGAACACAGGGCAATGCTGAATATGCATTGACTTCCCTAAGGATAAGCAAAGGAGAAAAATCTAAATTCACCAGGCAAATAGAACATATTATGGTTCAAAAAAAGGGGAAGATTCTAGAATCAGAGCAAATATTTACTTAATAAATAGGTATACTATATAAAAGATAAAACTCTACTAACAGAAAATTTCTAGCTCATATTCTTAAAATTCCAGAGTACACAACAGAATCTTTGAACACAGAGCAGGTAGTCATAGAAAGAAATATGAGATCAGAAAAGAGTTTGTATTAATCAGAAAAGAAAATGTGAATTATGAACTTGAATAAAAGCAATCAAAGCAGCAGAAAGTAGAATATTTTTAAAAAGCAAAAAATAAAATTATGACGCAAAGATAAAACAGACTTCTCAGGGGTGGTTGTGGGAAGCTAAGTGGGTAAAGATTTTAAAGCCTTCATCCCCAAAACAGAATAGATGAACAAGAAGCAATAAAGGAGGAAAGAAGAAACCATCAGTGCTGAAACCAGGAAAGGTCAAATTTATCTTCAAAACTTTCAAAAACTATTACAGATACATAACAATTTAGATAAAATGGAGGAATTTTTCAGACTATGTATCATTCTTCAGAGAGCCCTATAGTCTGATAGAAACAAAAAAGAAAAAAAATCCTGAACCCCAAACCTGAAGGAACAAGATGAGATAGAGGCAGGCCAGAGATGAAGCTTGTCTTTCTTATTATCTCTTCCCCCTACTGGAGCTAAATAGCATCTGAAGCCAGTCTTACAAAATCTAAGGCCTAAGACTGAAAGATGTTTCTCTCTGGAATCTGAGCAGATGAATAATTCAACAATAGTAACATCAAGAAGAATATTTTGGACTTATTCAAACAAAAACAGGATGCTTAAAAAGTGGTAATTCAAAATTCTAAAAAAGTTGATCCCACAGAAGTAGAGAGTTGATCCCACAAAAGTAGTGGTTACCAAAGGCTGGGTGGTTTTGGGGAGAGGGAGTTGGGAAGATATTGATGAAAGGATACATATTTACAGTTAGACAAGAGGCACAAGGTCAGCTCTATTGTAGTTACACAAGAGGAATAAAGTCAGATCTATCATATAGGATGGTGACTATAGACAATGACAATATGTAGTATTCTTGGAAAATGCTAAGGGCGTGGATGTTAACTGTTTTTACCACAAAAAAGTGATGACTATGTGAGGTAATGCATTTGTTCTAGACTTAACCATTCCACAGTATATATATACATACTTCAAAACGTCATGTTGTGCAAGATAAATACATATAATTTTATATGCCAATTTTTAAGAATTTCAAAAAAAAATCAGTAGACAGATTGGAATATAACTTTAAGGAATGTGCCCAAAATGTAGACTTAAAAAAAAAAAGTAAAAGAGAATGAACAGTAAAAGTGAGAAGACTACAAAATGAGTCCAGAAATCTAATAGCCAAATAGAATTCCAGAATAAAAGAGTAAAGGAAACGTGGGTGGGGGTGAAGTCAAATGACTAACTCAAAATATTTTCTAAAATGTAAGGTCATTACTGTGCAGACTGTAAGGGCCCACTGAGTGCCTACCTGCCCACTTCATTTGATTTCAATATGCCCACATTAAGCACATCATCTGTCATCATGAGTTATGTTTTTTAATGGTAAGGATATTTAAAAGGTCCTATAAAATATCAGAAAGCATGTAGGAAAGTTCATAAGCAAATAGTTATGAATCAGAAAGTCTTTGGACTTTTCAATAGCAACCCTGAAAGTTAGAAAACAACGAAGCAATGAGGAAGGCAGTTTACAACCTAGAGTTCTATCGGCGGATGTTCTTCTGCAAAACAGGGAGGAAACTAAGTAAAAGACAGGCATGTGATACAGGAAACAGGAGTTCAATACAGGATGGGGAAAAAAAAAAAGGAATTCCTGGCATAATTGTGAGGGGAGATCCTTGGGTGATAAGCAAGAAGACTCGAGAAGTAGCCTTGACAGAATAACTGTCTCTCTGGATATATCAAGAGATTTGGATAACCAAGATCGTTTAGGACTGAATGAGTGAAAAGCACATAGAAAATTAAGCAAACATCAAAAGAACAAACAGAACAAAAAATTTGCAGAAGAGGAAAAGGACCCATAGAATTCTACACGGCTCAGGTATGAATGGCATTAACAAGGTCATCATCCTATTAACACTCAATAATGGCCTTGTCAAAATCCTGACCTAACTATACTAAGACAAGGAGGTTCAGGATGGGAGTATGCAAATAGTACACTTTGCACATGGTACATCTATAAATATTCAAAACTGGTAAGTCAAAAAGAAATAAGCTTAGAATTTCACAAAGTACAGATTTCAAAACCTGTCATTCATAATTTTAAAAGTTTTCAAAAAGAAGTTTAAAAAAATCTTACAGATTCAATGCAAATATCAAATGAGGCTGCTAAAACAGCTGAAAGTAGTAGCTCTGGGGAAGGTAAAATTGCAGGAAGAGAGCAAGGACTCCTCTTTCCTGGCAAGCATCACGGCTAACACTTTAAATTACATACATCCTGTGATTTGCAGCAACGGATGAGCCTGGAGGACAGTATGTCAAGTGAAGTAAGTCAGGCACAGAAAGATAAATACTGCATGTTCTCACTCCTATGTGGGAGCTAAAAAAGTTGACCTCACAGAAGTAGAGAGTAGATAGTGCTTACTAGATACTAGGAAACCTACTGGACAGGGAGGGATAGGGAGAAGTTGGTTAATGAATATACAAAGTTATACCTAGATAGCGAGGATAAGTTCTAACATTCTGTAGATCTGTGGAGTGACTATAGCAAACAACAATTTATTGTATTTTTTCAAATAGCTAGAAGAGAGGACTTTGAAGAAATGATGAAGGTTTCAGGTGATGGATACGTTAATTGCCTTAATTTGATCATTATATATTGCATACATATATCAAAATATCACACTGTATCCCATAAATATGTACAAATGTATGTCGACTAAAATGAATATATTAAAAGATTATATAGAGGAACAAATCCCAAGCATCATTTAATTTCTTCAATAAATAACTCAGAATAATATATATGCCATAAATAACTTTATGTTAACATATTTAGCTGTTTTGTCCTTAAAAGAACTCTTTTACAAGGAAACTACCTTACCATCATCACAGTTTAAAAATTAACCAGAGGTACCTGATATCATCAAATATTCAGTAAATTCACAATCCCCTGATTCTCTTATAACTTTTAACAGTTTGTTGGTTGAGTCAGAATTCAAATAAAGCACATACCTTTTTTTTTTTGAAGAGGAAGAAAGGAAGTGTTGCACAGTAGTTATTAGTACAGCTAGGGAATCCAACTGCCTAATTTCAAATCCTGGTCCTTCCAGTGTGACCTTGGGCTATACAGTTGAAATACATATATTGGACAGGTTATGTTATCTCTCTTTGCCTCAGATTTCTCCTGTGTAAAACTGGCATAATAATAGCAAGGCTGCCATGTGTGACTGTAAGAATTGAATTGATTAATGTACCTAAGAAACCTGGAACAATACTTATGATATCACGAACAATATTGTAAACACAGTAAAAGGGATAGCTAGCATTGTTTGCCGAAATATATTATCTGCCTATGTATTTTTAAATCATAAACATTTACAACTTTTATTTAAAATTCTTTAAGAAAATAAGAAAAAATAATATCACTGCAGAAACTACAAATTTAAAACTACAAAAGACAGAAGTGCCACTGCAGAAAACCAACTTGGTGCCATGGAAGACTGGCTTGGGGAAAAGTACATGTGCTTACAATAATGCAAATTATTAGACTGATTAGAAATTATGGATATAAATCACAGCAAATAAAAAGTCAACATAATTGGCATACTTGAGAAGAATAAATGGAACAGAAGTTACTTAGCAATAAAAGTAAACTTTCCTAACTCCTGCAACTCAAAACCAAAAACAACAACTTAACCAAAAATTGGGCAAAAGACTTGAGTAGACACTTCTCCAAATATGTGTATATATAAACATACACACACAAGCACACACACACACACACACACACAGAGCCAAATATGAAAAGATGCTCAACATCACTAATCATCCAGAAAATGCAAATGCAAATCAAAATAGTAACATATCACCTGACACCCATTAAGACGGCCATTATCAAAAAAAAAAGTATTAGCAAGGATGTAGGCAAATCGGAACCCTTCTGCACCGTTGGTGGGACCAAAAATGGTACAGCAACTATGGAAAACAGTATAGTGGTTCCTCAAAAAATTAAAAATAGAACTACCATATGATTTAGCAATCCCACCTCTGTGTATATATTCAAAATAACTGAAAATGATATTTCAAAAATATATTTGTATACCCACATTTGTAGTAGCATTATCTACAAGAGCCAAGAGGTAGAAGCAACCCAAGTTTTCAACAACAGATAAACAGACATAAACTAAATTGGTATATACGTACAATGGATTATCATCCAGGCTTCAAAAGGATATTCTGGCATATACTATGACATGGGTGAACCCTGAGGACCTTATGCTAAGTGAAATAAGCCAGTCAAAAAGGGACAAATACCCTACATATATGAGGTACCTAACAGAGTAGTCAAATTCACAGAGAAAAAGTACAGTAGTACTTGCCAGGGACTGGAAGAGAGGGATGAATGGGAAACTGTTGTGTAATGGGTATGGAGTTTCAGTTTTACAAGATGAAAAGAGTTCTGGAGACTGGTCACACAACAGTCTGAATATACTTAACACTACTGAACTGTACACTTAAATGGTTAGGAGGGTAAATTTTACGTTATGCGTATTTTACAACAATTAAAAAAAAAGTGTGACATATTCCAGGAAAAATATAAAGTAAATGATAACTGAAAAATAGGTTTTACGTTAATAAACTTTAAAAATTAAAAGAAATCCCATTGAAAAAAATCAAGTAGGCAAAACAAATCAAATCATAATGGGAAAAAAATTGGGCTGGACACAGCCATTAACCTCACCCCAACAAATAAGACAAAAGAATAAATTTCAAGATTTTGCCAGAAATACGGAATGATTCAAAAATTCTACAGTCAGCCAAGCCTTCATTTACCTGCAATAACAAAAACAACTTTTAATCTTTTTATATTTTATTTTCATGAGTACATAGTAGGTGTATATATTTATGGGGTATATGGGATATTTTGATGCAGGCATGCAATGCGTAATGTCACATAAGGGTAAATGGAGTACGCATCAGCTCAAGCACTTATCCTTTCTTTGTGTCACAATCTAATAATCCAATTACACTCTTTTCGTTATTATAAAATGTGCAATAAATTCACCCTGTTGTACTACCAAATACTAGATCTTATTCATCCTTTCTAACTATATTTTTGAATCCATTAACCATCCTACCTTCCTAGCCTCTCATAACTATCCTTCTATTTTCTGTCTCCATAAGTTTAATGGTTTTAATTTTTTTAGTTCCCACAAATAAGAACATGCAAAGTTTGTCTGTGACTAGCTTATTTCACTTAACACAGTGACCTCCAGCTCCATTCATGTTGTTGCAAGTGAAAGGGTCTTATTCTTTTTTTCGCTGGATAGTACTCCACTGTGTATAAGTACCACATGTTCTTTATCCATTTTTCTGTTAATGGACACTTAGGCTGCTTCCAAATGTTGGCTATTGTGAACAGTGCTGCAATAAACATGAGAGTGAAGAGATCTCTTCAATATACTGATTTTCTTTCTTTTGGGTATATACTTAGCAGTGGAATTGCTGGATCATATGGCATAATTAAAGTATATTTCTCTCTGAAAAAATCCACTCAATGACATAAAACAGCTATTCATATGACAAATCAAAATAATGTGCTCAGGAGAACTTTGGCAAGAGCAGCCTGTCAATGCAGATAAGCACAGAATACCTGTGATAGTAAAGATGACCAAAAGAAATGCAGTTTTAATAGAAAAAAAAATTCCAGTTGAAATACATGTAGCTAATAAGCTAAGAATGAAAACTCCAGAAAAATCACAAGAAAAAGGAGAACATTATTCACCTTTTGAGAAAGGAGCTGATCAATGCTGTTTCATTTCTAAAGTTGATAAAAATCAGAATTTCAGGTTGAAAGAACAAAAAAGAAAAAGGAAAAGGGAAAACTAGATGACAGACATACGGCCATGCTAAACTTTTTATCTGGGCTACTTATCCCTACTACCGACTCTATCTCCTTCACTGACAGTGAAGCAAATGGTTCAGCTGCAATGAATGAAGCTATGGGTCCATTTGCTTCACATGCAGATTCAAAATAAAGAAAACAGAAATGCATTTGAGAAACCAAATGACTACCTTATGTTTTATTTTAAAATACCATCACCACCTGTGGCTACAGAAACTTTCCTCTCTTCCTCAGAGTATCAGGCCTAAGATCTTGCTTCAGTATACTCACAGGACACAATATATTTTATGTTCATAAATCTTTCCCTTTCCACAAATAAGATCACGCTTTTCATTTGCTTCTCCAGCTTTTCAATTAGACCTTTTATTCTCAAATTGGTCTAAAAGTCTATCATTTTTTCTACATGGCACAGAGCGATGCATTCCAAGGAAGAAATACAACTAGCCCATCCTGCGCACACTGACTGGAGAGAGAAATACAATTAACACAACTGTGCTATTTTTCATGTATTTTATCATGTCAGAGTCCAGTATTCTAGAAACTGAAAAAACTGGCCAAAAATTATATAAGTAAACTCACTGTCTTAATTTTAAAGACTGTATTGCCAGCTATATAGTTTTCACTTTAGAAGTGGTCCTGATGGAGAAGAATGCTATCCTGACACTTACCAAAATAACCAGGAATTGTAAAATTTAAATTGTAGATTTCTATCTTAGAGTAATTGTCTCTACTACAAGGCAAGGGATATATTGGCCAAACTGTTAGCCTCAAAGTCAAGCTAGTTTGTGTTACAATGCTTAGGAAGTGGGAGAAAATCTCTACTTAGGAGTATTAAATCGGGAATGGCCTAGAACTACAGATTTCTGAGTTGGAGAAAATTGAACACAAGGGAGTGTGATCCGTCATGAAGACAGAAAACAAGAAGAGAAGGAATGAGATCTACATTTTAAGAGGAAATAAAGGTAGAGGATTCAAAAAGAGGACTGAAAAAAATCCTCTTGAAAAGTAGAATTCTACTCTTTGAGTAAGAGACAGACTTCATTCTGCCCTGTTTCTTTCCAGAGTTGTCAAACTCTTGATCTTTTTAGTGTGTTCATGCCATGACGCTCAGCCATTTGCATAGGGACCCAGAGCAATGCAAATTTAAATTAGAATTAGGATTTCCACCTATAGGACACGCACCCTGCAGGGTGGATACATTTCTACTGTGGACGCCACTGAGCCAAGCTGGGGTGTTTTCAGTTCATAGTTTTCAGAACAAGGAGAATTACAACCTCTATAACCAAACTTCACGTAGGCTAGACTCTTCCAACCACAGATGAGTCTTGAAGAATATTTCCTTCTAAGAGTAAGTACATATTTCTAACATCAGAAGTAATTCTCAGCCAAATGTGGTGGCTCACGTCTGTAATCCTGGCACTTTGAGAGGCCAAGACAGGATTGCTTGAGTCAAGGAGTTTGAGACCAGCCAAGACAATACAGTGAAACCCTGTCTCTACAAACAATAAAAATAAAACAAAAATTTAAAAAGTTAACTATTCTAAAAAGAAAAAAAGTAATGCCCTAAAATAGAAGGAATGTGAATATATGAAGTGAAGGGAAGAAAAGAGAGTAATGGGAGTGGAAACAAAGTGTCGAAATAGCTAGTTAGAATATAGAAGTCTGTGGCTGTGGTAAGAAAAGTGATTCAGCCCTGAATAACAGTGTTCAACAGCAGAGGGTTCCCTTGACAGAGACATCTTCCATTACTTAAGGTTTCAAGTAGCTTAAAATTCAAGCACCTTTGGGAGAATGAATCAAAATCAATTCTGAGTGCTTGAGGGATAGTGATTTAAAACTGTCTCAGCATAAGAAAGTTATCCATGAAGGATGGTTTTCTGATGTGTTCGTATACAAAGTAGGAAAATAGGCACTCAAATATATTTCTGGTGTAGGTGAAACTGTTATAACCTTTCTAGAATGCATTAGGGATATGTGTGTATACGTATGGCTTGCATCAAGATCCTAAAAAGTATGCTGAATCAGAAGGCATGTAACTCCACCACTAGAAATTTATACTGCAGGAAAAATATAAAAAGACAAAGATTTTGCTTCAAGGAATGCTTAATGCAGTATCATGTATGAAAAGAAAATTTTAGGAACAATCTAAGCATCCAGTAATATAGTATTTGGTAACCTTGTTATTAAAACTACACTTACATGCAATGCAACTATTATGTAATATATATTCAATTATATGTTTATTCTATATAATATATTGTATATATAATACATATTATATTCAATTATATATGTATATATTATACCTTGAAGTGGTATGGGCATTTTAATTTTCTACAGAAAAAAATAATGTATAGGGCTAAGATGGAGTAAACGGGACCAGATAAAACTGTCTGTCTAAACAAACAAAAAAAGATAAAATATACAATACACTGGATATTAGACAGCGATGATTTCTGAGAAGTGGGAAAAGAACAAGGTGGCCCACCAATTGCCCCAACTTTCTACCTACCTCAAGAGTGTCCAAGCCACAATACAGGGGAAATCCAGGTGGAGTCCAGAGAACTTACTGAGTTGAAAAGACCTATCTCAGATTCCAAGAAACTCATGACAACTACAGCTCACAGAACAGAGTGCCAGAGAGGAGGGAACTGGCAAGACAGAATTCTGCAAAATGTTCCCCTTGAGTGGTCAAAAGAAAACTGATCAGAGAATGCATCTAAGGTTAATGGCTGAAGAAACATCCATCTGAAAGGATAATAGAAAATAGTACCTGATGCTCATACAGAGCTGGAAATAGTCTCTTTTCACACTAGTAAGCCTAAAAAACCTCATAATTAATAGGATATTGGATAAAATACTCAAAAGCATCTTGCCTCAGCAGTGGCGAATAATTAGTTCCAGACTAAACACTAAACTGATGCTGTCTAACAAATGTTAAAATCAAAACATAAGAACAAATTGTTTCCAAATAATGAACTGTGACTCAGAACAAAGCCTGAGAATATAGAAACATAAAAGTATTAGCATCCAACAAGGTAACATTCACATATTCTGGGATCCAATTATTATCAGTCGTACAAAGAAGCAGGAAAATATGACCCACAATGAGGAGAAAAAGAACTCGACTGAAATGGCCCCAAACTAACACAGTTGTTAGAATTGGCAAATACATTAAAATAGTTATTACGACTATATTCCAAATGTTCCAGAAGTTAAGGAGAGACATAAAAGATATTTAAAAGATCAAAATCAAAATTCTAGGAAAGAAAAAAACGAACAAGAACAAAACAATAAAAAATTATAGAAAGGGAAAAATACAACGTATTAAATGAAAAATACACTGGATGAAATTAACAGAAAACTTGACATGATGAAGAAAAGATTAGTGAAGTGGTAGAAACAGAAACTATCCAAAATGGAAGACTAAGAGGAAAAAAAACAAGAAAAACTAAAAGAATATCAGTGAACTAGGGGAAATTTTCAAGTGGATCAATATACAGTTGTTCCTCCGTATGCTCAGGGAATTGGTTCCAGGACTGGTGTATACCCAAATTTGAGTATATTCAAGTCCCACTGAAATCGCCTTTGTAAAAATTATAACAGTGAGAAGGGATCTGAACTAACTGACTCCATCTTGCTCAATCTATCTTCAGAGCTGCCCTAGTTCATTCCAGGGGTGTAGCCAAATTAACTTTGGGAGGAACTTAGTTTATAGTTTAGCTTTGAAACAAAGATGATAACACCCCCTTTTGCCTGGGGACCAGACTGCCTTTGTAAGACTAACAAATTAGTCACAAAATTAGAAATTATTGGGAGTCACGCAGCCAGAGGCCACAAGATTCTGAACCTCACCAGTTGCTCCTAGGGATAACATCACTATTGTAAAATCTAAGACTGGTACTTCAGATATTTTTCAAACCTTGTGTTCTGAGGCACCAGCTAGCACCAATCAGATCGGTAATCTAGCTCAACCATTTCTGCACTCCCACCGCACAGCAGATAGCAAGAAGAACCCACTTCAACCCCCTATAATTTCATCTTCAGCATCATCAATAGCACTCCACATTCCCTGGCCCCTGTTCACCAAATTATTCTTTTAAAAACCTCAGTCTCCAAATTTGGGGGGAGACTGATTTGAGTAATAAAATTCCAGTCACCTGTTCAGCCGGTTTTACATGAATTAAACTCTTTCGGTACTGCAAGTCTTTTGTCTTGATAAATCAGTTTTATCTGGGGAGCAGACAAGGAGAACCCATTGTTCCACAGACAGCCCTGTGGAACCTGCATATATATAAAAAGTTGGCCCTCCATATCTGTGGGTTTCACATGCCATGAATACTGTATTTTTGATCTGCATTTAGTCGGAAAAAATCTGCATATAAATGGATCTGCACAGTAGAAACCTATGTTGTTTGTTCACGGGTCAATCGTACATGTAATTGGAGTCCCCAAAGGAAAAGAGGGGGAGTGAAGAAACAAGGCTAAAAATAAAAACTATAAACCCACAGACTCAACAAGCTCAGTGAAGCATGAGCACAAGAAACAAGGAAAAATGCACAATCAAATTTACAAAACCATAATGATAAAATCTTTAGTCACTGGATTAAAAAAAATAATAAGACATGTAGCTTAGAGAGGAACAAGGATAAGGATTACAGTAGATTTCTCATCAGAAACAAACCAAGCAAAAAGACAGGGGATCAACATCTTTAAAATAATGGGAAGTAGGGGGAACTATCAATCTAGAATTCTATACACATAAAAAATATCCAAGATAGGTAAAATATCCAAATCTATGAGAAAAAAAGTAGGTTTGTGTTTTTTAGGAGTTTGGAGGAAGATAAATAGGGAGTGACTGAAAACAAATATAAGGTTTCTTTTGGAATGATAAACATTTTCTGAGCTTAATTGGGTTGATGGTTGCAGTCTATCTATCTATCTATCTACCTATCTATCTATCTATCTTTCTATCGACAAGGACTGATTATGTTGCCCAGGCTGGCCTTAAACTCCTGCACTTGAGTGATCCTGTCTCAGCCTCTTGAATAGCTGGGATATAGGCACATGCCACTGCTGCAGAACTCTTAGTATATCAAAAACTATTGAATTTTAAATGGTTGGCTCTTTTGGTATTAAATTATATCTCAATAAAGTTGTTCTAAAAAAAGATAATCAATGAAAATAATAACAATAGAGTTTATTATAAAAGTTTTAAAAAGCAGGGGAGTAAAATAAGTACCCTGTTGTAAGGTTCTTGTACTGTACATAAAGAAGTACAATGTCACTTAAAAGTTACCTACAATAAATTAAAGCCTACTGCACACACTGAATCAACCACTAAAAACAAAACAAAGAATTATGGATAATATTCCAACAAGAAGATGAAATCATAAAGTATACCAAATCCAAAAAATAACAAAGAATAGATGTGACAAATAGCCAAAAGCAAGATGATAGATTTCAGTATAACCATATCAAAACACATATACATATACACACATTAAATATAAGTAGTCTAAACAACTCAATTAAAAGGCATAGATTGTGAGATTGAATAAAAGAGCAAGACACAACTACATGCTACCTACATGAACCATACTTTAAATATGAAGACACAAATATATTAAAAGTAAAAAGAGTAAGAAAATAAATACCCAGCTAACACTAAACTAAACTAAACAAAGCTAAAGTGCCAATATTAACATACAACAGAGTAGATTTTAGAGCAAAACATATTACCTGGGATAAAAAAAAAAAAAAAAAAAGGTCATTTCATAATGATAGAGTCTCTTTACCAAGATGGCATAACAATCCTAAAATCTTATGCATCTAATAACAGACTTTTGAAATACATGAATTAAAAACCAATAACTGGATAAACAAATCCACAAATATAGCCAGATATAAATAATCCTCAGTCATTAATTGACAGAACAGAAAAAAACCATAAGGATGTAAGAGACTTGAACAATACAATTAGTCAACTTGATCTAATTTGATATTTTGAAAAGACTCAACCCAACACCAGACTACAAATTCTTCTCAAGAACAAAAGAAATCTGTACCAATATAGACCATATTCTGAGCCATAAAATGGGTCTCAACAAATTTAAAAGAATTTGAGTCATAAAAAGTCTGTTCTCTGACCACATTTAAATTATCAATAACAGAATGATCTCTGGAAAAATCAGCAAATGCTGGAAAACTAACTTAATATATCTCTATATACCTTATAAATCAAAGAAATCAAAAGAGGTAATTACAAAGTATTTTGAATTGAACGAATATTTTGAATTCAATGAAAATGAAAACAAAACATATCAAAATTTGTGGGACATCACTAAACCAGTACCAATGAGGAAAATCATAGCATAAAACATCTATAATAGAAAAGAAGAAAAGTCTCAAATAAATGACCTCATCTTTTACCATCAGAAACTAGAAAATGATAATCTAATTAAAATCAAAGTAAGCAAGAAAAAAAATAAAGTAGTAGATAATGATATAGAAACTATAAAACAAATCCAAAAGATGTTTCTTTAAGAAAATCAATACAATTAACCCTCTAACCAGATTAGTCAAGAAAAACTCACAGTTTATATACAGGTTCAGTACGTATAAAATCACATCAAAGTTTGGGTGCAAGAGTCTATCTAGTTATAGATTACAGAAACATAATCACCCTGTCAAGTGTTCTGTTATGTTCTGTTAGTGAGAGGATAAATAACTAATAGTAAAACTGAAAGAGGGGTCGTTACTATTGTCCCTGTCAAAGATGTTGAAAGTATAATAAATGATAAAGACAGTATAGTAGAGAATAAAGATAGATTAATGGAACACAATAGGGAATTCAAAAGTAGCTCTACACTTAAATGGACAACTAATTTTTGACTAATTGAAGTAAAATAGGTCAAGCACTGGAGAAAGGATAGCCTTTTCTCCACTTTTAAATATAAAGTCACAATTTTAATACCATGGTGGAACTACTAGATATCCATATGCAAAAAATATAAACTGAAAAAACAAACTTTGATTCATACCCCATACCATATATAAAGATTAACTGAAAAGGGTCATAAACCTAAATATAAAACTTAGAACCATAAAACTTCTAGAGGAAAACGTGTAAGAGAAAATCATTGTATACTTTGGGTAGGCAAAGTTTCCTTAGATAAGATACCTGTGAGACAAAGTAACAAATGTAAGAAGACATGTTTGCTCATTTCTGCTTGTCAACATACTTTCCGAAAGCCCCTGACTCTGTGACAATGTGTGGCTCTTCAGAAAGGTGCATTGAAGACAAAACAAAATAGAGGACAGGGCTTCCCACCCTCCAGCTCTTGCCTGAGTGACTGTATTCCTTAAAAGATAAATGGCCTTAGTCCTTGCCTTTTCCTACACATAACAGAACACCTGACAGGGTGATTATGTTTCTGTAATCTATAACTAGATAGACTCTTGCACCCAAACTTTGATGTGATTTTATACGTACTGAACCTGTATATAAACTGTGAGCTGAAACACTGTTTTGGAGCAGTCTGATAGGATCTTTCTGAAGGACTCCTCCCAGGCTGTAGTCCTCAGTCTGTAGTTTTATTCAGAAGTCTTACTGAGAGCTAACTTATATTCTTTAAAAGCTTTTTTTTTTTCTCTTTAGTCAAAATATCAAAAGCATGATTTATAAAGAACAAACTGAAAAACTGAACTTCGTTTAAATTTACTCTTTAAAAGACATTGTTAAGTGAATTAAATGGCAAGCCACAAACGGGAAAAAATACTTTTGTATATATCCATAAGGAACTTGTATCCAAAGCATATAAGAAATATCAAAATTCAAAAAGGGGCAAAAGATTGAGGCAGTTTAGCAAAGATAATATTCAGATGGCAGATAAACATAGAAGAGCAATTAGGAAAAATGCAAATTAAAACCACAATGAAACACCACTACATATATATTAGAATGGATACAATTGAAAAGACCAACCATATCAAGTGTCAGGAGATAAAGAAGCTGCAACTCTCACACATGTGGGAATGTAAGACAGAATCAGTCTGGAAAACAACCTGACAGTTTCTTTAAAAGTTAGTTATCCAGTTCAACCATTTTACTCCTAGGTATTTACCCAAGAGAAAAGAAAGTATTTGTCTATACAAAGACTTCAGCACAAATGCTTCTAGTAGTTTTATCTGTAAATAGCCAAAAACTGGAAACAGCTCAAATGTCAATTCATAAATGAACAAATTGTTATATATCCATAAAACAGAAGACTACTCAGCAATAAAAACAAATGAACTACTGGTATACATAATACTATCTATCATTCTCAAAATAAGCCAAGTGAAAGAAGCCAGACAAAACACAGCACTTACTGTATAATTCCATTGTGTAAAACCGTAGAAAATGCAAACTAATTTATAGTGACCAAAAGCAGTTAAGTGGTTGCCTGGGAGTACAAAAGCAGAATGACATGAGGGAAGGATTTCAAACAACAGGAGGAAAGTTGAGGTGTGATGGATATATTCACTATCTTCATTGCGGTGATAATTTCAAGAATATATGCATATGTCAACACAAATCAAATTGTATACTTTAAATATACACAGTCTATGTCATCAATGAAAAAAAAGAAAGCATAAGTCTTAAAAACGATATTTTATAATTTTTTAAAATGTAATATTTAAAGAACATTCTCCATAAATGGAAAACTCTGGCATACAAGAAAATATGACCACTAACCACAAACTAATTTTTACAAATCCTATGTTTGTGACAATGCAAGGTCAGCCCAATGCAGAGTGTCAAGAGTCTAAGTGAGGTGATGAGGATGTCCCCATGGGAAGGCACC
Source organism: Cacajao melanocephalus (assembly GCA_963573385.1). Lineage (NCBI taxonomy): Eukaryota > Metazoa > Chordata > Mammalia > Primates > Pitheciidae > Cacajao > Cacajao melanocephalus. The sequence continues at coordinate 38,573 of CAUYLG010039079.1, forward strand.
CCAGAGTTTGTGTCGAAGCCTGAGAAGTGAAGGGTCAACCAGGAGAGAAAGAGAGAGGAGAAAGGCTTTGAATAGAAATAGAAATAAAAATAGTTATCAATGTGTGCTGCACAGTGAGAAGCTTGGGAATAGTGATATCCCAGTAACAATGAGCACACCTAACACTTACATCTTGGTCTCTAAATACCATTCTCTACAGAAAGGAGCCAGGCTCCTTGAAGATATGTCTGTTCCTCAGATTTGGGAAATACATGATGCCTTGGACATCTTGAGCAGACAGTTAAGACAGCACTCAAAGAATTATGCAGACATGTAAAAAGGACAAGGAAACTAGTTTGAAAGGTACTCACTGGTCTAACCATTTTTAACTTTGAAAACAAAAAAAGAATACATGAGTTCATTTTAATATAAATAAAAGTTTGACCAAAAAATTTATATTTACATAGACTCAAACACTTCTCTACAAAATACTTATTATAATAGGCAAAATAACAACTTTACAGTAAATAAGACTGGAAGACATCACCTTAATCAAGTGATCAAAATAGCATCACCAATAATGGAACAAATCAACATCATGTGCCACCTGATGAAATGCAATGAGAATATCACTTCTGTCATGTTCTTGCCAAAAGTTCAAAATCCAGATTTAATCAACAGGAAACATGAAACAAACCCAAACTGAGGAACATTCTACATAATAAATAGCCTATAATCATCAAGAGATCAAGGGCATAGAAGCCAAAAAAAAAAAAAAAAAAAAAAACTGGAGAAATTATTCCGTAGTAGACTTAGAAAAGACCTAATAATAAATACAACGCAAGATGGTGAGCTGGATCCTTCACTATCAAGGATATTATTTTGACAATTTGGGAAAATATCAATGGAATCTGAAAAATTAGATGATAGGAAGATAATAGGGTAAATTTACTAATTTCAGTGGTTGCTTTCTGACTATGTTGAAGAATGTGCTTGCTTGTGAGAAAAACAGTATTTGAGGATGCTAGAGCATCAATGTAAACAGTTCACTCAACTGACTAGGGAGATAAAAGGTTCTTCACACTTTGTTACTGTATTTGCAATTTTTCTATAAGTTTGAGGGAGGCGGAATAGAGGAGGAGGGGAAGGAACAGGGATAGGAGAAGCAGTCATCTTACATAAAATAATTTTAAGTGGAAGAGAGTGTTCATGTGTCACTGCAAAACATAAGAATAGACATCCCCAAGATCTGGCTAAAAGTGACTGTTACAAAGTACATGACTCCCCAATACACATGTGCCTGACTTTAGAGAAGACAGGAAAAGATGTCTCAAACAAATCACAAGCTCTAAGAGGCATGTTGCCAAAAGTCAAATAGGACTTCTGAAAAAGGAGAAGTCTAGACCACAGAAAACAGTGCAGGCAGCATCATACCACCAAGCTTAAAAGCTAAAGAAATCTCATAGTATTAGAAAGATACATTTAAGTTCAACACAAAACAAAGACAAAGGCAGATGCTCCAGCAATGTGGCCCTAAGTACTTCTGTTTCCAGGATACATGAAAAATGTGATAAGGTAACATGCTCTTTGAAGATGGTACATTATGAATTTTCTTCTGCCTACCAGTGAGACTAATGTCTTCCAGATGTTGTTTGGCCCACAATGTGCTATTCAAATATATGAAAGTTTTGTTTATTTTCAAAGTTTGAGAGCCAAATATAAAACCTAGTTTCCTTCAACAGCCTCTAATTAAACTGGAGATAAAAGCTTAAAAAAATCAGTATATAACCTAAGTCTAGACTTATACATCCTGCCCAAAGTTTTTGGGGGACGGCGGGAAGGGGAAGAAAATAAGACCTGTTGAATACAATCCTAGTATCTACTTCAGCATGGGAAAAATAATGAGATGCTTAATTTCATTTCCTTTCCTGCTCACAGCATATTACCATTCTTTCTCAGTGAAAACCCTCTTGGTAATACCTCTCTAAAACAGTTAAGTATAGAGGAGAATCTAAAGAAAACTACTATTGTGCTAGAGGATGAATTATTCCTAGCTGGGTCGAGGATATATAAATACTCCAGCTTCCTGAGAAGTCACATACGTGATTTTAGCAACTTGAAGTGGCAGCAAAAAAGAGCTGGCCTCGTTCTTTGATATACAGTTCTATGAATAACATCTCAAATGTTACCACTCTGTTGAAGAAATCAGGAAGTGAAGCAAAGGGAATTAAAGTGAATTTTCTCTGTTCACAATGATTTAGTAACTATGAAAATCAACAAAAAAAGGGCGAGTCCCCTCTCTAACTTAAACGTGTGTGGTTAACTCCTGTTTTCCTGTTATGAAAGAGTTTTAAATGTAATAGTGGACACTTTTAAAAATAATGGCTGAAGTCGTTTATCAAGAAAGCACCAGAAAATGGAAGAGAAAAGGAATCTCTTTTTTAATAAACTATGAAGATAGTAAAACCACAAAGTAGCCACAAAGCTCCTATGCCTAAGACATGACCTAAAAACCAACTAGAGACCTAAAAACAGCTGTGAGGCCCCACTTGAAAGACTTCTATCTGCTAATGGGCCTGAAAGATGCTATCCTACATGTCCAGAAAAACACAGGGGGATATTCCAAATATGTAGAGAATGGAGCATGTCACACAGAAAACTTCTGACTAGTGTGAAAAGGGATTTGATGACCACTCCAAAAAACAGATAAGGCATTATAACATTAGAAACGGAATTCTGGGCTGGCTGTGATGGCTCACACCTGTAATTCCAACACTCTCCGAGACTGAGGCAGGAAGATCACTTGAGACCAGGTGTTCGAGACCAGCCTGGCCAACATAGCAAGATGCCATCTCTACTTAAAAAATAATAATAAATATAAAAATATTTTCAAAAGAAAAGGAATTCTGATACAAAAGGAGTCCACTTACAAAAACATAAGTTTTACTAAACCGATATTACCTAAAAAATCTACGAGAAGAAACAACCAGACTCAGTGGCTGTGGGTTCTATCCGACCAACAATTTCCTGGGGCTTGAGAAGGAAGCAATGGGCCAAAGGGCTGAGGTTACAGTGATTGTTGTTTTAAGCCACGTCATAGAGATAAAATGAGCAGGTGGCAAGTTTCTAAATCTTTTGTATTCCCAGATTTCCCCATTTTACAGTAATGTAGTGCTGGGGGCAAGGGATAAAATGTGGTGTGTTCAACCCATTGCAGAGAAGTGGCTCCAAGGGGATAATTTTAGATTTCTAAAAGGCCACCTCGCCAAAGAACTACCCCAGTTTCTTTTGGTGGTAGCTGTGGAGGTAACTGAAATGACATACAAGGACCCTTCTCCTTCTGGGTCTGAGGGTCTCGTTATGGATACTAATCTCTGATCCAAGTTACATGAACTCGTCTCAGCTGGAATTCATAGCACCACACTGATTTCTTTTGGCCCCAAGCCCAAATTGCAGCTGTTTGTACTTATTTGTGGTACGGTGTATTTTGAAATGAAATGAACCAGATTTTTCCTACTGCCTATGTCAGTGCCTGGTATTTGGAAACATTAACTCTTTCACAGTCAGGCTACCAACAGTTGTACTGTGTCTATGAAAGGAAGGAAGATATAAAGAAGACAGTGACCCCAAGCTGGAAAAGAGTCCAAACAAGAAGCCTATTTCAAAGCAAAGGGCAGATATTCCATCATTTACATAGTTTGGGGGCCCTATCTACCTCCAAATAAGTTTCAGATAGATTACAGAAGATTATTATAAAGAACAATGACTCTTGTCTTTATAATCTTCTGTAATCTATCTGAAACTTATTTGGAGGATTAAAGTAAACTTGCAAGGGAAATCGTATTTCAAAACTGAGTACAAAATTTTACTCTGAGCTCTCTGGTACCGAAAACAAAAGGGAAAACGAAGAGTTGTATATTAACTATTGAGAGAGAGAGAGATGTTACTTTCTTCTACTAAATCCTAGTAAGAGCTATTAAATGGTATAAAATATACAAAAATATTAATATGGCTATTTCTTCTCCTATCAACCCTCAATGAAAGCTGAAGATAAAAACAAATGGTTCTTAGATAGTATAGCACCCATGAAACTTAAACACAAAACAAAACCAGACTTAAACAAAACTTAATCAGGTTTTGATTTAGTAGAGCCTAGACACCTGTATTTTTTTAAGTCTCTTTAATTCTGAAGCATATATCTGATTACATGCCATTATCTTAAATCAGAGTTCTTCAAAGATACCTGGACGAGAACAAGTATCTCTTTAGAACAAATGTATTATATTATAAATGTATTGCTATTAAGTGATATAACATGATACAAGGTGAGCAGAGCAAGCTTTACTGCAAAATATAGAAACATTGATTCTTGCATCCTCTCCAAAGTTGATAAATAAGCTGCTGTGTGAGAGAGAACCAAGAATCTGTATTTTAACAAGCACCCAAAGTGGGTCTAGGTTGAAAGCTAGATGTGTTAACTACTACATCACACTGTGGTTCTCAAACTGTAGTATGTAGCACACAGAATTCACTGGAGGGCTTATCCAAACACAGATGTATGAGCCCCACCCCATTGTATGTCTTATTCAAAAGCTCTGGGGTGGATCCAAGAAAGAGCATTCACTAACAAGTCCCCAGGTGATGCTGGTGCTGGTCTTGGGGCCACACTTTAAGAACCACTCACTAAACTGTCCATTTAATAAATCAGTGGCCTCACATGGCCTTTAATAAAACTGGAAATAATAATAATTTTAAATAATATATAATTCAAGACTAAAGTCTCTGATAAGTGTCTGAAGCGTTCAGTGTTGTTGCTTAGAAACAGTTTTAAGTGCTTTTAATACCTGGCATAAAAAGGCAAATTTGGCATTTTATTTACAAAAATAAAATAAATTGGACTTTCATCCAAATTGAAGGCCATTCCACCTGGTCAATTATAATGACTGCCAGAAATGTTTTTTTTAGGAGAGAACTTTTGAATTACTCAATAAAGAGTGTAACTGAAACACCGTGGACCAGTGTAAAAAAGAACTGAGGGCAGGTGTTACCATTTATAAATCTTCAACATTAAAAAAACACACACATGTTTAATGAAACTCCTAAGAGCATGTTAAGTTTGAGGAGAACTTCATCCCAGCAAGTGTCTACAAGAATAAGGAAGCTGCAAAATGTACCTCCACATTACATGACTTGATCTGTAGCATGAAGTTATTTAGCGTCATCCATCTGAATCTGAATTTTAGAGGGTATCACCCAAAGCAACAGATTTAGTTTTGACAAAGTCAATAGCAAGTTCTCCATAAGGAAAAGAACTGGCCAAAGGAACTGGTCTGAGGCTACTTAAATTCATTTTCTGTTCATGAGCATAAGATCATACCATAGCTCTACCAGAAATGCAATATCTAATGCATAGACAGATTTCTTAAGTTATTAAATCATAGATTTAAAAGAAGGCTTATGGATGTGGACACAGGTGGGTCTTATATCATTTGGAAATGGAATTTGATCTGTCAAAAGATAACTCCTATAGACTACACTATTCTCCGGGTGGCTGCATCAATCCACTTAAGAAACATTGAAGTCTAAAATCTTTGTGATCAGTCAGCTCAACTGAGAGACATTTTACTAAGATCAAAAGCTGTGGTGAAATTAATAAATCCTGCAAATGGTCATAAAGTGACTTCTGAATAAAGATGACATCAGCCCCCATTCTCCAATATGTCCACACCCAATTTCCAGTTAAAATACACATGAAGACAAAAACTCAAAATAGCTCTGAAACCAAGGTAACAGCCAGCCTTTATAAGAACCTGGGAGTAATATCTATTAAGTATAGTGCAGATGGAGCTAAATTAAAAGAAATTGGTGTCCAGTGAATGCTTTGCTTGCTAAAAAAGAACAGCTAGAAATAAATTAGAAGGTTCAGACTTCTCACATCCTACCTCATTTTCCAGAACACTGGAATGAGCAGGAATGAGTAGCAGCAGCCTCCCCACACTGTGCAGCCCTGCTTTCTAGAACAACCAGACAGCTAACCACTTGTCTTAGTCTTAGTCCATTCAGGCTGCTATCAAAGCTACCCCAGACTGGGTGGCTTAAACAACAAACATTTCTTTCTCACAAATCCGAAAGCTAGAAGCCCAAGACCAAGGTGCCAACAAAGATGGGCTCTGATGAGGGCTCTCTTCAGGGTTGTGATCTGCCATCTTCTCATTGTAGCCTCACAAGTGGAAACAGGGCTAGAGAGCTCTTCTAGGGTCACATTTAATGAAACTCCTAAGAGCATGTTAGGACAGGGTCTTGCTGTTACCCAGGCTGGAGTGGCGCGATCATACCTCACCACAGCCTTAAACTCCTAGGCCCAAGTGATTCTCCCACCTCAGCCTCCCAGGCAGCTGAAACTACGGGCAAACACCACCACACCAGGTTAATTTTTTAAAATTGTTATTAATAGTAGACATGGGTTTTGCTGTGTTACCCAGGTTTGTCTCAAACTCCTGAGCTCAAGCAATTCTTCTGCCTCAGTCTCCCAGAGTGCTGGGATTACAGGTGTGAGTCAACATGCCGGCCTAGGGTCTCTTGTATAAGGCCTCTAATCCCATTCATGAGGGCAGAGGCCTCATGACCCAATCACGTCTTAATACCATCACCTTGGGGACTAAGATTTCAACATATGCATTTCAGGGAGACACAATAATCTTCAGTCCATAACACTACTATTCTCCCTTTCTCTCACCCCTTTCAGCAGTTCTGTACAAAGAAGTTTTTTCATAAATCAGTAAGCACAATAAACAATCTACTAGTTGGTTCATGGCCTCCTGAATATGGGAGAACAGTATTCTAATTCTAAAGGAGCTGGGTACAAGAATTCTAACATGAAAAATTTCCTTGTCACTAGCCAAATCTCTTAGTATTGACTTGTGACTCGGGAAACAATGGGCTCCACTTTGATAGGGGGACTTCTTAGGGGCATGGGGCCAGGGTTTTCTTCTCTTTCAGGAGTCAGGGTCCAGAGCCTCCAGAGGTAATCACCAGGATCACCCCTGTCAATGGTGCCAGCTGCTCACCTGCACAAAGTCACCAGGCTAAAAGAGAGCCATGGCTGCAATCCAGCAAGGACTGCACCACTCCCCGAGCCATGTGCCTCAGTGTGAGCTGTGCTTGCCCAAAAGAATAAGCCTTCTAAATCTAGGCAGGAACTACACAGCTAGTATATGGGGTGTGTTTACAACTCCAAAGTCTAGGCCCGCATTATCCAACATTATAGCTACTCTCCTAGGTGCACAGTACAGAAATATAGCATATCCATTATTGCAAAAATCTGTTGGACAGTGCTGGAATACTTGCCACAAAAATTATGAAGTGGAAGGAAGCCTTACCACTTTTCAATTAAAATGGAAATAGTCTTATTCCCGTCTACAAAATATAGTCTCCAGAGAGGTCTGTTATTTCGGGGTCAGAATTAAATCTAACTAAATGCCTCTAGAACCACGAAAACATTAAGAGAGTTACTGCACTAAGCTCATAATAACCCCTTTTGTTCACTGCATGTTTACTATTTTTTAATATGCTAAAATCAAACACATGGAAATGCTGAGCTGTTTTAAATAATACTCCTCAAAAAGGAATAGGGTTCTCATTAGAAGCATTTTCTTTAATATCAGGAATAACAAGAACCTTACTATTACTCCTGCTATTCAACACAGTTCTAGAGAGCCTAGTTAATTCAATAAAACAAGACAAGAATAAAAAGCATGCAATAAGTGAAAGAGTCAAAACTGTCCTTATTTGCAATCCAAATGATTATTAAAATTCAAAGTCCAGGAAAGTCTACAGATAAACCTGCTCCTGAATGTCCAATGAAATGCTAAGGACCAAAATAGCCAAGACAAATTAAGAGAACAGAAGTAGAGGACTTGACCTACCAAAGAGTAAGGCATATAATAAGCCACGTAATGAAGGTAGTGTGACAATTGTTCCAGACTAGACATTCAGAGGTACACAGAGTCTCAAAACAGTGTTACATAGATGATACACGTGACATTACAGTGGGGACATAAAAGGACTGGAAAAAAATGATTCTAGGGCAAAAGGAAAATGTACACAGTCAGACACTCCAACTTCACATCATACACAGAACTACATCCAGATGGATTAAAGGCCTGAACATGATTTGACTGGCCTAGGGGAACTTCAGCATCATGCTGGTCTCTTATTTACTTTTACCTTCACTTCTGAACCTTTCTACTGTTATTCTGTGCTAACAATCTCATGTAGGGAAAGCTGCCTGTATTTCCTGAAATGATACAGAAACAAGAAGTTAAAAGTTGATCATGCTGGAAGATCTCTTTTATACCTAAAACTAACCACTGGCTTCCTTCCACTTCCTTCCACTTCCTGATTCAGCAGACAGATTAAAAGCTCAATTAGAACTCTGTTTTAAAAAATAATATATATGGCTTCTCAAAGAACATATAAGATGCTGACTAATAAATATCCTGGATAAAAACTTCCAAAATGACTAATAAATACCCTGGATAAAAACTTCCATATAAAAATTCATATAAATGTAGCCAACCAATGCAGAATAAGAGTTTGCTTTTAATATATGCTAACCTTCTTTAGAAATTAAATATTTTACCTGGAAATAACAGTGGTTTTTCAAAGTTCTGTCTTGGGACTTTCTCCTTGGTTTATAGCTCTTTTTACTTTATGTAACACTTACACATTTCGGCTGATTAATAACAACTACGCAGAAACATTCAATTCCAGAGGCAATTTTAATGTAGTCATTGATAAACTACAAACTATCATAATAAAACTGTTTAATTTACTTTAAAAAGGAATAGAGTTATAATCACATATTCATCTATCATACTTTTCTTGTACATTTCCCTTGAGAAACCAATTTTAAACTTCTAAACCACCTCAATCTGCATACTTAACAGTAAATCACAGTAACATACATATATATATATATATATATATATATGCATTCTAGCTCTCTTGAGGTAAAACAAGCATTTAATTTTACCAGACACTATTCATGGGGTGTCAAAGTTAATTACACAAAACCAGAAGGATGGTTCAATGTGGGAACATATTTCTGAACTTATCATTAAATATTCATTGCTTTTTGAGAGCTAAATAGGTAAGTATTCTCTTATTACTAACTGAAATTAGGATAAACCAGAGGACCTAATACTATAGAAATAGAATTTTTTTCTTCTAAGACTAATGCAACAAAGCAATTACAACTTTCAGTAAAAGAGGAATACAGGGCTTTGCTCTAGAAAGACGTGTCCAACAAAAGTCTAAAGCACTGTAGATGTACCTTCTCTTAAAATATGAAGGGGGCCAGGCATGGTGGCTCACATCTATAATCCCAGCACTTCATGAGCCTGAGACAGGAACATCGCTTGAGGCCAGGAGTTTGAGACCAGCCTGGTCAACATGGCAAGACCTCATCTCTACAAAAAATAAAAATAAAATATGAAGTGTTGGTTACAAGAAACCTAATTTGTATACCCAGACGAGACATTCTGGGAATCCAGGCAGATCATCAGGAGCCCATTTGAAATGGGAATCCCCTGATCCTGTGCAATCAATTGTAAATTAAATAGTTTTATTATGATAGTTTGTATTTTATCAATGATTACATTAAAATTGCCTCTGGAATTGAACGTTCCTGCGTAGCTGTTATTAATCAGCTGAAAAGTCTAAGTGTTACATAAAGTAAAGTATTTAAATCACAGAGATTCAATCTCAAACTGAGAAGGAAGGATTATGGCTATCCCTATCCCTGGAGTTTAGTAGGCAAGCCAGAACACTCCAGGGTAAAACAGAGTCAACACATGCACCCTCAAATCTCAAGTAAAAGCTGGCAAGAGTGAGACCAGCACGGTGGCACACAAATCTACTTAGAACTCATTCTCTGGGGACAATGAATGTAATTTGCTTAATAGAGTGAACCACAAACCAAAGAGAAAGGGCTATCTTGAGTGCTAAAAGAGTTACAAACACATAGGCATCCCTGAGGTTATCCTAAAGAGTTTATTTGGAAGAAAAATCTCCTTCTCTTTGGGGAAGGGAGGATACGTAAGGCGACCTATTATTTGGGGTTCAGGGACTAAAAAGTGGTAGCTGTAATCACAGAAATGGCAGTCACCCAGGAGCCAATGCAGTGCGGCCAGGTCAGGAGCTTCCTCCTCTACCATCCCACAGAGCTGGACCATGAAAACCAAACCATTCTCTGTGGGAGTTAAGGAGAGACACTGCAGCCACATAGCCTAGGAATTATGCCCCCAAACCTCCAGCTGTATCTCAGATTTACATGGCTCACAAAAACAGAAATGTAATGGTAACAATAATTAGGCTAAGAATTCATAACTCAAAAATAACTAAATGCATTCACATATGTCTTGGACCAGTATTCCAACTGACATGTAATATTCATACTGTTCCTAATGTCAAAGTCACATTAACTATTTCAAAAAAGTTCGTCCCCCAACTGAGCAACCCTCAGACTTAAGAAAAACTAATCAATCCATGAGGGCATCAAGTCTCCATCCTTCACCCAGTACCTGGCTGCCCTATTCTCTGTGCACAAAAACATTTGTGAAATACATGTCTTGATCCTCCAGTGATAGTCACCATCACCAATTTTGGCTAACAGTGACTGCAAGACATCTCTCTTATTCATCCTAGTCTTCAGCTGGCTACATCTTGTTTTGAACTGCAGTTTACTTCACTCAGTTATTCTCTCTTCTGTGGCTTCAGTTTTGTTCTCTCCTCGGTTCCCAGTCCTCAGAATATACACATGCTAAATTTCCTATTCAAAAAAAAAAAGTACTCCCTTGACCCCAACTTCTTTCTCTTCCTTCTCTCCCATCCCCCTCCCCAATTCTCCCTTTTCAAGGCCCAGGACACTGAAGAAACTGTGCTTATTGCTTTTACATTTTTACATGATGAACCATGGCTTCCTCCACCCCAACTCAAAACCTTAAGATCACTGTCCTCTAAAAATGATCTTTCTCTATCCTTACCTTACTTGACCCCTTATTGGCATTTTGCATCATTAATCACTTTTTAATCTTACCCTACTCACTCTACCATGCTCCCTTGATTCTTATCCAACTTTGTGATAGGCTTTTCTCAAGCATCTTTGCAGGACCCTCTTCCTCTGATGACTAGGAAATGTTGGCTTACTCCCAAGCTCTACTCAGCCCTTTCCTATTCTACTTCTGCTTACTCTCCTTAGGCCAACTTAACCATACCAATAAATTCCACAGACACTTACAGGCTGGTGATGCTTAAGTATGCATCCCCATTCCAGAACATAGTCCAACATTCCAACTTAATAGATTCAAATCCATTCTTGGCTGGGCATGGTGGCTCATGCCTGTAATCTCAGCACTTTGGGAGGGTGAAGTGGGAGGATCACTTGAGCCCACGAAGTTGAGACCAGCCTAGGCAACAAAGTGAGACTCCATCTCTATAAAAAACAAAAAATAAAATAATTTTTTAAAAAATAGCCAGGTGTGATGGCATGTGCCTGTGGTCCCAGGTACTCTAAAGGCTGAAGCAGAAGGATTGCTTGAGCCCAGGAGGTCGAAGCTGCAGTGAGCTGTTATCACGAAACTGTACTCCAGCCTGGGTGTCAAAGTCTCAAAAAAAAAATCTTTCTCCTTCAGCCCCCGATGTCACTTGCTTTGTTCAAGTTAACTCCCCTGGACAACTGCAAAGATCTCTATCTCTAATCTCATTTCATCTTTCTTTCTTTCTCCAATGTAATCTCTTGCAATGATCTAACAAAACTGTGGAAATCCTTTCAATTGTTAAGAATTGGGAGGGAGGTGGGCGGGGCATGGCGGATCATGCCTGTAATCCCAGCACTGTAAAAAGAACTGGGAGGGTGGAAGCAAACTTCAGATTCCTTTGTACATTCCACCAGACCTCCCTGATCCAGCCTCTGCCTCATCTACTAGCAAGTCTTGCATTATTTACTAAGAAAACTACCTGGAGTTCCTAGAAAACACCGTGTTACTTCATGCCTTCTATATCCTGTTTTCACAATTTCACAATTGCCTTCCACTGCCTATCCACAAGGTAAACTCTCCTTTATCTTTCAATCTTCCAATATCCAGCTGATGTCTCAAGAGTCTCCTTCTTAATCACTGCCACACACACATCATCAGCAGTGTGTTGGCGTGTCCTGCTATGTGCCATCACCTCTGTACCTTGCACATAGGTCATAACATTCATCATACTAAACCCTATTCAGTTATGAGGTAACTGCTGGACTTTGAGCTTCCTGAGGATAAAGCCAGCACTATAATTACTTCATTATTCCAATGCTCAGTTTATCTGGTAATACAGACAGTGCTCAATAAAGGCTTACTGAACAAGAAAAGGAGGAATTAATGAAGGCATACAGCCACTAGAAATGAAAAATTAACAGAAGAACTGGTTTGCCCAAAAGCACAAGTATTCTAACACAACTTTTTCCTGTCCAATGATTTCCTTCATTCATGCATGCATGCAAAAGGCTGTACACAAGACACAAAATGCTGATAACATAATCTTCCCAGATTTCTCAAATCCTGATGATGCAAGAGCCTTCCTAGTCAATCCCACACATTCCATTCCCAATGGCCATTAGGAAGAAAAAGAAACATATACAAAATGTTGGGAAATGATCCTCTAAAGGTTATGCATTATAATTAACCTTCTATCTTAGCACATCCTTTAACTTATTCCTTCTTCCTTAACACACTCAACTGCCTTTTCCATCATGAATTTGGAGTTCACTATTGCCTATGCAAACATCTATATTACCAATTCCATGCCATGGCAATTCCATATTCAAAAGTTAACAGACTCAACACAAAAAAATAATTTCCAAATAATTTGGCTTGATCCAAATCACACCTCCAAATAGGTACACAGGCAAGCCAACTCAAATCAATTCACAGGGTAATAAGGTATAAGATAAATCTTTATAGCACATAAACACATTTTTATGCATTAGAATTAAGTATGAAAAATAAAGCCTTAAGAGATCTAGAATAGAGTGGAATGATTATACAATCCCAGGTTGAGAGGAGGTTATTTTAGCATAAGGCCAAAGAAAAGACAGATAAAGGTAATTATTTAAAATAGTTTGGATATTTGTCTCCACCCAAATCTCAAATTGAAATATAATCCCCAGTGTTATAGATGGGGCCTGATGGGAGATGTTTGGATCTTGGGGACAGATCCCTCATGAATGGTTCTGGACTATTCTCTTGTTGATCAGTGATCTGAGTTCTCTCAAGATATGGTCATTTAAAAGTATCTGGCACCTCTCCCCAACTAACTCACTCCTTCTCTCCGCCCCCTCCCCAACCTCACTGGTGCTTGCTTGCTCCTGTTTTCACCATGTGAAATGCCTCCTCCTCTTTCACCTTCTGCCATGACTGTAAATTTTGTGAGGCCTCCCCAGAAACGAGATGCCAGAACCGTGCTTCCTGTACAGTCCGCAGAATTGTGAGCCAATTAAACTTTTCTTAAAAAATTACCCAGTCTCAGATATTTCTTTACAGCAATGCAAAAATGGCCTAATACACTACCTAAACATTTAAAGCTTCATTATATTAAAAAAGTATATGTGAAAAATCCTTTATATCACATGATAAACTTAACATTCTTAAAGTTTTAAAAATGACAATTATATGTTTTAAATATCTAAACAAGTAGACTTTTATATGAACATCCTAATAGAAAAATAATTGATAAACATATGGAGGAAATTTATGAGAAATAATACAAACGATCAATGAGCATAAGAAAAAATTGTACCTAACTTCAAGTGACTAAATAAATCTAATTTTAAAAATAAAATGCCATTGTCCCAACACATTGATAATTTTTCTAAATTTCTATATTCAGGTTAATGAAGTTGCTGCACTTTCGAGCACTGTGATCAGGGGTTTCAGTATGGAACAATCGCATTCTGTCCCTACAGAATGATTCTGGCAATATGTGTCAAAAGTCAGAAAAACATATCCTATGACCTAGCAATTCTACTTCAAGATGTTTATCATGGGAACAAAATCAGCAATCTGTGCAAACTTATCTATTTAGGACAATGATTACAAAACCCTAATAGTGAAATTGAAGGCAACTTTAAGGTTTCAAGAAGTGATATTAAGAGGCCGAGCGCAATGGCTCACACTTGTAATCCCAGCACTTTGGGAGGCCAAGGCAGGCAGATCACCTGAGGTCAGGAGTTCAAGACCAGCCTGGCCAACATAGTGAAATCCCAACTCTACTAAAAATACAAAAAGTAACTGGGTGTGATGGTGGGCACCTGCAATCCCAGCTACTCGGGAGGCTGAGGCAGGAGAATCACTTGAATCCAGGAGGTGGAGGTTGCAGTGAGCGGAGATTGTGCCACTGTACTCCAACCTGGGAAACAGAACAAGACTATGTCTCAAAAAGAAATGTTATTAAGTAAATAACAACATATTTGAAGGACAAAATAAGTCCTATTTTAAAAGTCACACTGTAAACTTATTTTCCCAGAATACTGGGAACAAAATACAGTGAAAACTCTACTGGCACAAAAACATGTAAAACTGCTATTTGTGTATGCACACACAAGCGCACACCTCTACCTCTGTAAATGCTTATCCAAATTGGCAAATGTCACAAATCTCCCAAGAAACAAAAATAAGTCAAGAAGTCAACTGGGAAAAGAAAACAAAACTATGGAGTCTGTCCGCCGGTTACACCCCAATAATCCAAGGTGACTTTGAGTTTTGGCTTTTAAAAGCAGAAATCGAGTAAAAATAGAAGTCAAATCAAAGACCTCTGCAAAAAACTGGGACATCTTACCCTTAACAGCTGAACTAATAGAAAAAATTCTGACCCATGTCACACAGGGAGAGGGTCAGAAAATGCGACCGTCTCACACATGGATCTAGGTAATAAAGAGTTGCCCTTGAGAATTTATAACCAGACATTTGCTCTTAATAAACTGGGGATGACCTGAATTCATACTGCTGGTTTAGCCACCCAAAAACCTCAAGCTGATCATTCAATCTGATGTGGACATGGGTTGAGAGTGCCTTTAATGCCTCAAATAGAAGAAAATACAAATTATTTCTGAACTGATTTACCTTAAGCTCCCAAAGAATTCCCAGAGAAAAGGTTCCTAGAAACATGAGCTTACACTGAGGGAGTGGGGAGTGGGGTGGGATCATAAAGCACATACAGAAACAAGACAACATTTACAAGAGTCATCAAAAAGAAGAAATAGCAGAAATAGACCCACAAAGTCTACAGATACTGGAACTTCAAATGCAGACTATAAAATAAAAATGTATAACAGGTTTAAAAATAAAAGAGGGTATATTAAAAGATAGCATATTAAAAATGACCATACGACTTTTAAGAAGATGTAAACAGGGTTCCTAAAATAAAAATAGAAACAGTATTCCTAGAAATAAAAAAATACAGTATTTCGAATTAGAAATTCAGCAGGTGAGTAACACATCTGATTAAGCGCAACTGAAGAGATAATTAGTAAACTGGACCATCACTACAAACAAATTACACAGAGGCACAGAGGAGAAATCTCAAAGTGTTGTTTAGAATTAGGAATGAGATTTTTAAAATTTCATACCAAAACAAATTTTATCAAGCATTTATTGACAGAAAAATATTTGATACATTCGTAAATATTTTTTAAAAGCCACAAAGCAATATATACTTGTGTCATTTTTATTTTTTGACAAGTGTGGGGTTTACAGATATAAATGTACATATTTAGAAGAAATGGTAAAAATGTTTATGTTTGAGCAGAAATATTTCAGTCCACTTCTTATTTATATTTTTATATTTTTTAGGGTTCTGAATTATATATGAATCACTTTTATAGTAAAAAAAAAGTTATTTAAAAATTAACAGAAAATAATACTGTGTGTGTGTGTGTGTGTGTGTGTGTGTGTGTGTGTATGATGGGACATATACCAAAACTGTTAATAACTACTATTTCTAGTTTGTGAGAATTTCATGATTTGGATGATTTTTACCTACAATTTCTAATCAATAATTGAATAAATTATGTGTCCAAATATG
Organism: Cacajao melanocephalus; assembly: GCA_963573385.1. Classification (NCBI taxonomy): domain Eukaryota; kingdom Metazoa; phylum Chordata; class Mammalia; order Primates; family Pitheciidae; genus Cacajao; species Cacajao melanocephalus. The sequence continues at coordinate 54,674 of CAUYLG010039079.1, forward strand.
GAGGGGAAAAGACTTGGTACTTAAAAACATTCATAGAGGTTTTATTATGGATGCTAAGTTACTATGATTTATAATTTTTATATTTTGCAAATTCCCATTTGTTTTTCTTGTTTATATAGTTTTTATTTTATATATTTTCATTTCTCATTTCACAATTAGGAAAAGATATATACATATATATGCACATGTGGATACCCAGGTCAGTTGGCCTTAGAACTGTATATAAAACTTTGTGAAACAAAATCTCATTTTAAAATTGAAAGTGAATACGCAATATATCTATATATTTATATACAATGTTTTCAGAGACTTACAATGTTATGGGAAAGCACTGCCTTTCAATGTTAAAATTTTAAAGCACAGAGCAAAAACACATGCAGATCTCATAAACGTCTTGCAGAGGACTAACAGGCAGAAATTATAGGAGAATGTTAACAGTGGCTGTCCCTGGTGTCCCAGTTCCCTTCTTGCATTAATATCTGGGGAAGGGGAGAACAAGAGAGCCAGTCAGAGTTTCTTGATGTTGACACACATCTGGCCTTAATTTTGATTCTTGGGAACCAGAGCAGTGGAAGCATGAGGATCAGGAAAATAAGGTAGAGGCTAAAACCACCTACCTTAAAACATGTTAAAATGTACAATCACTGAGGTGAATTAGAGGCAAAAAGTCAACATTTACCATGGTCTTTCAAGGTAAGGAAAAAGGACCAGTGCAACCAAGAAAAGAGAAAAGCCAATAATGCTTAGCTGTTGCTAATGTCATTAACTTTTCTTAATGACATAAAAACCCACATCAGACAAACCTTTTTGGTATACTACCCTTGAACTGGAAACCACAGATTTTAATCTCTAATTTATTCAGGAATAAAAAATCAGATCACAGGCAACACACTTCCATGTGACTTTAAATGTGTATTATTAGCTAATGATAGGAAAACCTCACATTGCCTAGTTGAGTTCACATAAAATGTCATGACTTCCCTCCTCCTTCCAGAAACAGATCTCTGAAAGCAGATCCCTAAACAAGAATAACAAATATCAGCCAAAAACTTAATTTATTCTATCCCACGTTCCTCTGATCTTTGAAAAAGTGATTCTGCAGTGCTTTCCAAATTCACAGCAGACACGATGTATAAACATCAAATCATCAAAGACAGTTCAAGAGAATGCTTCACTTTTAGAAACACTACAAACTAAAACTTAAGAGCTTCTACACCTGCGAATAATAAACTTCAAAGGCAGTCCAAACTATCCTGGCATTTATCATTTGTGGGCATAAGTGTGTGTAGTGGGTCTAAGTCTACGCTTGGTTTTAATAATCAATTGACTGACTATAGTTTAACTAGTCTTATTTCAGCCTTGAATTCTTGTAGAGTGTCCTAAAACTATTTTAAGTGTGTTGTTCATAAATTTTATAGCACCTCATGATCAGAAGAAAACTTCTGAGGTCATCCAGTTCTACATCTTATCCAATGCTTTAGTCACCGCAGAATCTATTCACTACAATGTCTGCTGGAACACTTCCAATAACGGGAAGCTCACTACCTTCCAAGGCCAGCAGTGAGGTCCTTGGACAGGCAGTTTGCTAGAAATTCTCTCTCAAATGTAGTTCGGATTATCCTGACTGAAAAACCCAACCTTGGGACCCAGCTACTCTTTTGTAACCAAACTGAATCCCATTTTTCAAACACTTCAAAGCTTATCAAGCCGATGAAGATAGAGATCGGATCGCCTGTTTATTTTCTTTCCTCTGTCTCATAATTCTATTCTGTAGATCCTTTACAACTTATTTCCACTTTTCACTGAGAACACTACAGCTGATTTATTCTATCCTTCATGGATGACACCTAAAACACAATATGGTACCCTTGCAGGCTGGTTCTGACCAGTCTAGAATATGATGAAACCCACTTGCTCTTATGTTTGGATATGAGGTGTTTGGAGAGCACATTATAATAAAAAAAATGTTTACAGTTTGATAAAACAGCCATTTCAAATAGGTCCAACTTTGAAAAATGCTGCTCCCATGAGATGGAAAATAATAAAAATTGAAGTTCCAAATCCACTGTTTCTCAAAGAACATACGGCCCACCAGTTGTCTATTAAAAATGCAGACTCTTAGCTAGGCTCAGTGGCTCATGCCTATAATCCCAACACTTTGGGAGGCCAAGGCAGAAGGATCACTTGAGCCCAGGTATTCAAGACCAGCCTGGACAACATAGCGAAACCTTATCTCTACAAAAAAATTTAAAAATTAGCCAGGCATGGTGGTCCACACCTGTGGTCCCAGCTACTCAGGTAGCTGAGGTGAAAGAATTGCTTGAGCCTTGGCAGTCAAGGCTGCAGTGAGTAGTTATCATGCCACTGCACTGCAGCCTGGACAACAGAGCAAAACCCGGTCTCAAAAAAAAAAAAAAAAAAAGCAGAGTCCTAGATCCTTCTCATTGTCTGAATCATAAACTCTGTAAGCAGGCTGAAAACTGCATTTAAATACACACCTTTGGCATTTCTGATGACAGTAAACAGTGAGAACAGCCTTACCCCATGCTGGCCAAATTGTTATCGCTTTAACAAACACAAACACACACACACACACACACACACTCTCAGTATCTTGGCAGGCCACAAAAGCCGAAGGAAATCTGGGTTGGTCTCAGTTGATGGTAAAGCTGGGATTAGAATGAGACCTTGGTAATCACATCTTTCAGTTCCAATACAAGCTTGTCCCCTAAAAAAGAGAACAATATCTGGTATGTGGTAGGAGGATGAGACAAGAGTTTTAAATGGGGTTGATGGGGCATAATAAAGAGCCTAAAATAAAGCAATTACTCATTCACACTTGATCCTTGAGGTTGGTGGTAAAAAACTACGAAACTGTTCAATCGAGAGAAATATGCCAAAAGAGAGGAGAAGAAGAAGGAAGGAAAATCTCAAGTAATAATAACGGGAGATTCCTGTATCTGGTCAGGGCAGACCAGCTGGGTTTAGCCTGTAACTTCGTGAAAGGTCTAGAATTTCACTCTCACAACTTTAATTTTCAAATGTTCTTCTGTTAATATTAAGCTTTATGTGATTTAGAAAACATTCTCCCTTAAACAAGCAAACTCATGATGAAAGTCACCGATATCTGCATTTGCTGTAACAAGAACAACAAAACACACATTCAAGGATTTTTTTTAATTCCAGGATAAGAATCAGATTTATTTCCTCATTGAACAAGAAGACATTCTAACAATGAAGGCCAAAAGTGCTTGTACAATTCTTTTCCCTGTTGGGGTCCTAGTTTTAAAAAGTACACTTCATTCCAATTCTAAATACACATGCAAACTACAGACAAAACATCCTACCACAAAACTAAAACTGAAAATGTCCACAACCAACCAATCCACAAAAAAGAGGTTAAACACCAAACCCGAAATGGTAAATGTAATAACCATGACCCTCACCATGTGGTAAAAGATGAATCCAATTAATGTTACCTTAAAATTAACTTAAGTAACTCCTTCCTGTCCTAATTGCCCATTATAAGCCTCAGAAGCCAGCTGTTTGGTGGAGACAAATCAGTGACATTCAGCAAAGCATGTTCTGACCAAAGTACCACTTTACCCTGCGTGAACTCTATGAAACAAGCATTAATGGATTCCAAAGGCATTTAAAGAGGCTATAAGCTGTCAAACATTTACAATTACAATGGGATCAATAAAAATGGGATTGTTAGATGGCATTTTCCGGATTGCTCTATTCTTCTGATTCCAAAAAGAAAAAGAAAAAAAAGGGAGATCAGGGAGTCGTGACTCAAAACAATGACATTTTATTAAATTCTGAGGCTGAAAGAAACCTTAAAGGTTATCTAGTAAATCTCCCCAACCTTCATTCCCTCTTGCAAACAACTCAATGATCAGGCAAGTCATTATCAAGGGCAATTTAATCACACCCAACAGTCGGACCTGTCAAGTTAGTTTCTGAACTGACTATACCACTTAGCCCCTCATCACTCAGAATTGCCTGCGACACTTCAAAATCCCCCTTTACAGCTGAAACTGTGCATCTGTGCAGCTGTTTGTGCTCACACACACTATTTCAGCCCTCCAAAATAGCCAGCCTCCTGCTCCCTCCATTCTTTCCTGTTCACCAGCCCTACCCAAGGTCAATTCTCACAATGCCTAGCCTAAATACCACGGTAAACCCTCTGGGCTCCCCTCACACCAGCCTGCTACCTCCCATGCTCCTTTCTGCCAATCTGCTCTTTAACATGATTAAACTCCAAACTGCCTGTTCTGTTCCCATTCACAGGCTCCAGAAGCCTCATGGGGAAAACTTAAGGACAAGGTAAAGCTGTCACTATTACTCAATGCATTCTAATCTCAGATGAGTCCACAAATAGAAGCCATTAATGCTACCATTTATCTCAGGACCTCTTCTAAGCCTTAATTGCCTCAAAGAAACTCCCTAATTTGCACATCCATCATGGAGAAGTCAATGGACATCAGGCAAGAAGGCCCTCAAACCTCCAGCCTTCCCATCCTTCTCTCTCTTACCAACTATCACTGAATAATCGGGGCCATTCTTTCAGATCTCTTCTCTACTCTTAACCTAGACCCATCCTCTCAACCTTGGATGCACATTAGAATGACCAGGTGGCCACCCTGGCCTGAGTCATGACCTGAAGTGAACCACCTGCACATGGTATGTTTCAAAAGCCCCCCAAGGTATTCTTAAAATAAGCCAAGGTTGGGTTTTACTGGCGAAGACAATTTTATCCATGTCCATGGTTTTAAATACCAAATCTGGATTCTTTTCTGGGCTGTGTTCTCACATATCTAAATGCATTATAAAACCACCACCACCCTACATACACCATAGGGTTTGCAAATTCAACATGTATCAAACTCCTCAGCCTTCCTGTTCTAGTAGGCTAAACTGTGTCACCCCACAGAAATTCATATGTTGAGTCCTAACTCTCAGTACCTCAGAATGTGACCACATTTGGAGTCAGGGTCAATAAAGAGGTAATTAAGTAAGTTAAAATGAAGTCATTAGAGCGGGTCCTAATCCAGTATGACTAGTGTCCTTCTAAGAGGAGGAAAGTTGGACACAGGCAGGTACAGAGGAAAAACCACATGAAGACACGGGAGGAGACCATCACCTACAAGGCAAGGAGAGAGGTCTCGGAAGAAAGCAGTCCTCACGATTCTCTAAGACTTCCAGCCTCCAGAATTGTGAGAAAATAAATTTTTGCTGTTTAAGCCACCCAGTCCGTGGGTTATGGCAGCCCTGGCAATCTAATATAAATACACTTCCCATGTCCTTGTTACTCTCTCCTACTTCATCTTATTCAATGGCATTGTTATCCATTCACTATCACTCCTCCCTCTCTCTCATCCACCATATTTATTCAACAGCCAAGTTACAACAAGTCTTCCTCCTAAATGTCTTTCGTATCTAACTTCTTCCCTCCAAACCCCCTGTTACTGCCTTAACGCAAGCCCTAATTATCTCTCTTAAGATGTCCCAGTACTGTACAATCTCAACTTATAGGTAGAATCTTAAAAAGTTGAACCCAGGAAGTAGAGGTAGAATGATGGTCACCAGAGGCTGGGGCAAGGGTGACTAGAGTCAAAAATAATGTACTGTATATTTCAAAATAGCTAAGAGTAAATTTCAAACGTCTCACCATTAAAAATGATATAGGTCAGTGAGGTGATGGATATGTTAATTAGCTTGATTTAACCACATACTCTATACACCTATCAAAATATCACATTGTACCTATAAATGCATTCAATTATGATTTGGCAATCAAAAATAATTTTTTAACTGAAAAATTATGATTGTACATATTCGTGGGGTACATAGTGATGTTTTGACACATACAATGTATATTAATATATTTTTTAAAATACATAATCATCTCAATAGATGCAAATAAAGGGTGTAAAAAAATTCATACCCTGCTGCCCTCCTCGTTATTTCAGTGGAGTCCACAAGGAAAGTGATAATCAGGGACCCTTCTAACCTTTCACCCTGAGTGGTGTCAACTAAGCCCTTCTTCAATGCCTGACCTTTCATTCCAGTACAGTGAAAGATAATAAATTATTGCTTAACACTATTTAACTTTGGATTAAAAAACAGCAATAGTGCGGGGCGCAGTGGCTCATGCCTGTAATCCCAGAACTTTGGGAGGCCAAGGTAGGCAGATCACCTGAGGTTGAGAGTTCAAGAGCAACATGACCAATATGGAGAAACCCCATCTCTACTAAAAATACAAAAATTGGCCAGGCATAAATTGACTGGGCATAAACTGGCCGGATGTGGTGGCACATGCCTGTAATCCCAGCTACTCAGGAGGCTGAGGCAGGAGAATCACTTGAACCCAGGAGGCGGAGGTTGTGGTGAGCCAATTGTGCCATTGTACTGCAGACTGGGCAACAAGAGTGAGACTCCATCTCAAAAAAAAAAAAAAAAGAGAGAAGAGAGAGAGAGAGAGAAAACACAGCAACAGTTACCTAGAATAATACGTCATGGATATCTCTCGATAATGTAATTATGAGTAATTTTTTCAATTAGCTAAATTTTTCTGTGATGCCAAACACAAGTATCATTTTTGCAAACAAAAATGATTTCAGAGAACCAATATTTCACCTTTCTCTTCTTTTCCAAATCTTTTTTTTTAATTTTATGCATGTATTTCTTTTTTGAGAATAGGAAATAATTCTTATACTTGGGTACACTTGGGAAAACTACTTATAGGAAAAAAGGATATTTTCATAAATAACTTTTTTTAAAATATATATTCTAGGCCAGGCACAGTAGCTCACACCTGTAATCTCAGCACTTTGGGAGGCCAAGGCAGGCAGATCACCTGAGGTCAGGAGTTCGAGACTAGTCTGGACAACATGGTGAAACCCTGTCTTTACTAAAAATACAAAAATTAGTCGGATGTGGTGGCATATGCCTATGTTCCCAGTTACTCAGGAAGCTGAGACAAGAGAATCCCTTGAACCCTGGAGGCAGAGATTGCAGTGAGCCAAGATGGCGCCACTGGACTCCAGCCTAGGCGACAGAGCAAGTCTCCATCTCAAAAAAAAAAAATATATATATATATTTTTTTTTTACTTATTTACTTATTTGTGCTCATAGGCTGATCCTTGTTCATGCTATCCTCAATATATATATATAATATAAATTATATTATATATTTATATATAATATAAATTATATTATATATAAATATATAATTTATATATAATTTATATTATATATAATATAATTATATATAATATAATTTATATAATATAATTATATATAATATAA
>CAUYLG010039081.1:0-17960 GCA_963573385.1 Cacajao melanocephalus
ATAACAATCACTTTACAAATATACTGTGTGTATTGTAAGTCATGTACCAGAAACAAATAATAAAATTAGAAAAAAATACATAAGAATTCTAGTATAATTTCCTTGCCCAATGTCATATCCAGGTCACATATTTAAATACATGCTGCACATTTTAAAAATAAATACTACCTACTGCAAAAGAGTTTATCTGTTAAATTATCATTTTTTTCCTCCAATAAGGAGTTTGAGAACACTGGTACTGAGTCTAGAGAAAAAAACAGTGGTTTTCACAAACTAGAGTTAAAAAATTAAGGATAGTTCAATTTGAATTTTAGTAAATAATGGATAATGATTTTGTGTAAATATTTTCAAAGAATTGCTCACATAATCTACACAAAAATATGCAAATACTGCATAGTATACAGTTCTTTTGTTTAGTCTAATTTTAAACTTAACTGTGTTTTCTGTATTTTTATCTTGTAAATTGGTCACATCTACCATAAAATTATTATAAAATTTGAAATAAAATGTTACAGACCTGAGGAAGACAGAATAGAAAAAACTTCATACAGGCCATATAGTTTGGACAGAATATAAAAGAAAATTACATCCTAAATAATACATTAAAAATATAAACCGGAATGTACATGTAAGCTTTCTCTATGAGAGGTGGCAACCAGGTATTCCTTGGGCTGAGGATAAAGACCCCAAGCAATCTCAGAAACAGACAATATGGTCAAGAACATTCTCATTATGTTTGATTTACCTTCTAAATAATGCAAGTTTCAACACACACACTCACACACACACAGAATGGTGGAAAAGATAACACCATTAAATGAACCAATAATAAACATGATTACAAATTTTGCAGGTTTAGATCACGTCTAAAGAAGACAGTGTTTCAAGAGACATTAGCCATACACAAGGACCCAAGTGCTATTACACATAAAGTAATATTATATTTTGGGCTGGGTGAAGTGACTTATGTCTGTAATTCCAGCACTTTTAGAGGCTGAAATAAAAGGATAGCTAGAAGCCAGTAGTTCAAGACTAGCCTGATCAAAATAGTGAGTTCCTGTCTCGACTATTTTTATTTTTAAATTTAAATTAACTGGGTGTGGTGGCATATGCCAATGGTTCTAGATCCTAAAGAGAATGAAGCAGGTGAATCACTAAGTTCTTTACACTGTGGCTGTAGTTAGGTGTAATCATGCCACTGCACTCCTACCTGGGTGTCAGAGTCACCGACCATTCTCTGAAGAAAGAAAAAAATATCTTATCATGGAGAAAATGAAGTTAAATAAAGTCCATTTCTCATTTTTATAATAATGTCTAATTGGTAGAGATACTTAAAATTAATAATGTAATTTATCCACAGATCTTTACACTGTACCTGATTTAGATTGAAATTACAGACTATATAATGAAATAAAATAAGGCACTTGATTTATTATTGCATTGATAACTTCATGTTCATTACTAATTTTATCATGTTCTATGAATGGCATTTAAGATCTGTGACTGGTCATGGACAACACAAGGTGGTTATGAGAATTGCAGGTGACAAATGTGGGGATTGGTTTATTTAGTGGTAATCACTGGAAACCTTAAAAATAGAGCTCACCATTGTAAGAAAAAAAACTTTCAAAAAAAATTTTAAAAACCTGAAATGCACAAATGCCAAAGAACTCCAATTATAATAGGTATGAAATAACTGAAAAAATATATTTTAATTTTGTTGGGGTTTAGGGGTTCAGGGGAGTCCTTAGCTCCCCTGAGAGGACATCTCTCAAGGTTTTTGGTTTATTACTTCCCAAGAATGGGAGAGGAGACCACGGCCCAGGGAACTCATGAAATAAATATCAGACACCAAAAGTGTTGCAGAAAAGTGATTTATTTAGGTAGAGAGAGAAAAAGGAGAAGGAGAGAGAAAGAAACAGCTCCTACACTGAATGAGAGAAAGAAAAGCCACTTTTCCACTGAGTCAGAAGGGTTCCCAGAAGCAGAAAACCAGAGAAGGAAAATGCCCCTCACACTGAGTGAGAGAATTCAGAAAGATGGAATCTAGGAGAGGAAAGACTGCTTCTATACTGGGTGGAAAGGGACCCCAGAGGGAGTGTCCAGGAGGGGAAAGAGAGTTCCCACTGTGTGGGAAGGCATGCCACAGAGCTGGAAATCCAATGTGGGTGAAGGAGCAGAGCAATTTATCCTGGGAGAAATTCCCACCTCCCCAAGTTCCTCTAGCCAATGAAAGGAGTTCCTCTAAACTTCTGCTGGGGTGACTGACTTTTGATTCTTCCTGTGCCCATTAAATTTAAACATAAACCATTAAATCTCCCAGATGGTGAGAGATGGGAGTGGGGCATGGCGCTGGTAAGCTCTTGCCCTTAAAATTACTCCCCCTTGTGGACGGGGAAAGAGAACACATTCCCTCATTCCCACTATGAACAGGAAAGCCCAACTTTTGTTGGAACATGGGTGTTGATTGCTTTTTAACTACTTTCTGCTGAAATGGGGCATAGAAGGGGCCCTGCAGTTGAGGTTTCCTCCAGAGGGGAGCCTTTTAGGAATGCACGTTGATTTAGAGGTTTACGATAGAGCTTACAAGCCAAAGACATTTAGGGTTTCAGTGGCAGCATTATTTGTGACCTTATGGTTTTAGAAGAAATGAATGTGACAAGGTAGTTAAAGATGAAAAGCCCAGAGGCCAACAAATATGGAATGGTTATAAACAAGCCTAGGAGAGAATAGAGCTAGGATAGTTAGTTGTTAAACAAGCTATTATAATACTGTTTTTGGAAGATTTTTAGCCATGTGTTTGATTGACTCCTGAGTTTTATGTTTAAAATAACACTTAACTGGTTTACAAAATAATAACATTTTTTTCTAGAAAAAGGCAGCTTTTTTTTTTTTCATTATGAAAAGGATAATTGGAGTTTGAGAGTTATTCTGGTTGGATAAACTTTTCTACTACCTGTAGATGGCAGAGTTGGGGCATTCTGGTAGCCTGAGATGCCCTGGCTGTTTCAGCCCTCCTGGCTCCTGCTGGGGTACAGGAGCTGAGGAGCCCTGGTTGGCATTGGTGGAGGTAGTTGTCACAGGGATTTCCACATGTGGAGGAAGTTTTGAGGAGGGCCAAATAGGGTATGGGGTACAGGCCTGATAGAGCTGAGGCATATTCCTTAGGGAAAATAAAATTTGTACATATGGAAACTTAAACCACTTAATCTTGCTTTTACAACACAGGTTTAATTAAAGAATAGTGTTATACTTCCCTTTGGAATCTAGGTTTTTTACTCAGTACGGGGTAATTTGGCCATGCTGTTTGGCAGAGGAAGATGAGCTGCTTTTTTTTTTTTTAAAGGTTGTGTGTTAAATTGGTTTCAATTTTTCAGTGTACACTTTAATGGGAACTTGATTTTGGGAAGATTGACACCCATATGAAATTGAACACAAGGAATGCCAGCATTCCTGGATAAAGAAATCACAGCCCCTTTGACCTGTGATAACCTAACTTGTGCCCGCCTGACTCCATCTTAGCTGTGAGCCCGACAAGCTCCATCTTAGCTTCTCCCTCCCTGCCACAGCCCCCTTGGGTGCATAACTGGGTCATGCTGTTGAAGCGTTAAAGTTTGAAGCATACTGTTCTTAATACTTGTAACCATTGTAACTGCATCCTGCGTGGCAACCCCTATTGTGAAAAACTCCCTTTGATTATTGTGCAGTAGGTGCCTAAACACCCGCCTTTTCTTAGTGATTGTATGAAAAACATCTGCTCCCACAGCCACTTCCTCTAACCTATTTGTGCTTCTGTACAATTCCGCTTCAGCTATGTACCCCGTCGTCTCTCGGTCACCGGCAATTAAAGGACTCTCAATCAGAACTCAGAGTGTGGCGCTTTCTCTAGCTTGCTCCAGTTATAACAGACCTAAGGTGTTCCTTAGGTAAAATGCATATTGAAATGAAACGTTTTTTAGTTAGTACCCTGAAATTTTGTGTGCCCAAGATGCATGATTTATTTTTTGGGGGGCTGCTTCTATGCACTGGATTTGAATTGACTTACCAGAGTTACAGGACTACTCACTGTCTGCATGACCTTTAGTGACCATTATAGAGGCGTTAAGGGATTGTTGGGTTGAGTGGTTTGTACCAACGAGTTTTTGAACCAGGCCAGTGAGGCTTAGGAGATGGGTAGTATTATTCCCCAACAAAAGTCTAATTTTTGCAGGTCAATTTATAAAACTGCCCTAAAAGGATAAACTTCTAGGAAGGGCCTATTAGAGCACACAATTTAAAGGCAGGCCAGGTGTGGCTAAGGCTAGAACAATGCCCTTAGGACCCAGGCCTCCTCTTCCCTAACCCATTTTCCATTGTAGGAAAATGCCTTTAAGGATGCAAGACCTGCCATTAACTAGTCAGGCCCTGGAACTGGTTTAACTATGATTTTTTAGATGGAAAAGTTTTCCCATAGAGAGCCAATCATAGGCAAGACAAATTATGAACCAAACACAAAGTTCCATAGCCTTTGGCTTCTAAGTTTCCCCAAAAGATTTTTAATTTAAGATTGATTTTACCAGGGATTTGAACTAGCAACCTGGCAATTGTAGGCCCTACACATTAACCCCTTTACCATTTTGACCACTTGCATTAAGAGCGAGGGAAAAAGCATTTTAAAGCCATATTTTGAATGAGAATGCCGCACCCTGAGATGGTGTTACCTGCAAGGCTGACAGCCAGCAGCCACTTTTCTTCTATTAGCAAGGAGAGAAAAAAAAAGCCACTCACCACTGTTAGTTTAAAAGCCAGGCAGCTGCACCGCACTGCTATGTGCCTGAGGGGAAGGCCTGACTTCGTACCTTGCGGTGTTTTGTTTGGCCATGATGCTGAGACCATGTGAGGACCCTGGGTCACTCCTGCAGCTGCTGCTTACACAGGAACACATGGCCAGCAGGTGAACTCCCTGGGAGAAGGTCCCTGGTTTCCTTCCTGACTGTAGTTTTTACGTAGGCCCTGCCTTTGGGAATGAGCTACAGCCAGCAAAAGTGCTTCCCCACTTTGCTTTTTTAATTGCTGCTGCTTTGCTTAGCATGCGTGGCAGGAGTGTTTGAGGAAGTTACAACATTTAAAGCCTCTGTGCTTGGCCAGGACACACCAAGCCCCTTTCCAGTTTTTTTCTCCACCCAAAGTGCTGGTGACTACGGATTGCTGCATGCACCCGGGCCTACCCCCGGGGATGAGTTGTGGTTTCTGCAGTTCCCGTTACCGGTGGCAAGGAGCAAAAGGGCTGGGGGAGTGCTTACCCTTTTCACCCCACAGACTTCCACAGGTTTTTGCACAAAGGAACAGACAAAAGAGAGAAGGGAAGAGAGAGACAGAGAAAGAAAGTCAAGAGAGGGAAAGTAGAGAGTGAGCTCAGAGCGAAAATTGCTGTTCTAATTTTGGCTGGCCTGTGCCAGAAAAGATGGGCTGGGCAGTGCCTCCGTGGAAACAGAACAGAATGGGGCCAGTTTTACTTATGGTTACAAGTTTTTTCCTCCTGGCTGGCTCACCAAAAAATGTTGGGGTTTTGGGGTTCAAGGGAGCCCTTAGTTCCCCTCAGAGGACATTTCTCCAGGTTTGTGGTTTATCACTCCTAAGAATGGGAGAAGAGACCACGGCCCAGGCCGCTCATGAAATAAATACCAGATCTCAAAAGTGTTGCAGAAAAGTGATTTATTTAGGCAGAGAGAGAAAAAGGAGGAGAGAGAAATAGGAAGCTCTTACACTGAATGAGAGAAAGAAAGCTGCTTTTCCACTGAGTAGGGTTCCCAGAGGCAGAAAACCAGCAAAGGAAAACTCCCCTCACACTGAGTGAGAGAATCTAGAAAGATGGAATCCAGGAGAGGAAAGACCACTTCCACACTGGGTGGAAGGGGACCCCAGAGGGGAAATCCAGGAGGGGAAATTCAGGAGGGGAAAGAGAGCTCCCACTATGTGGGAGGGGATTCCAGAGAGCTGGAAATCTGGTGTGGGTGGAGCAGGGGAATTTATCCTGGGAGAAATTCCCACCTCCCCAAGTTCCTCTGGCCAATGAAAGGAGTTCCTTTAGACTTCTGCTGGGGTGACTGACTTTTGATTCTTCCTGTGTCCATGAAATTCGAACATAAACCATTAAATCTCCTGGATGGAGAGAGATGGGAATGGGCCACGGCACTGGGAATTTCCTGCCAGTAAAACTACACTGCCTTGTGGACCCAGAAAGAAAACACATTCCCTCAACTTGTTTGGCAATTTAACTTACTGTAGGATGCAGCAAAGATTTGCTGACATAAATTGTTGTGATCTCAAGACACTTAATTCTCATGTCTGTGAATAAAAAAATATAGAATGTGAAAGTGTCACTGGAAAAACAGGAGACAGAAAACACTGAAGGGGCTGTCACAAGCCATGGGCTACAAATTTGGAAAAATTCTGAAATTCTGCCAAGCAATGTATATGAGCCTGTGTGTCTGTGTGTGTGTATTTTAATCTCAAGAGTAGTAAAGCGTATATGTGAGCAAAATCAAAATAAACACTTTTACTTTTTGAAGGTGAGTTTTTGTGCTATTATGTCTCTGTACATCACTCTAATGTGAAGAAAAGGCTGTATCTAAAAACATGTTTGACAGGAAAGACAGCTGTATTCTCTGTACCTCAGGTACACTGATCAGGATCAGTAGAGGTCCATCCCTTCTGACTTTCTTTTCTGAATGCATGAACTGCAGAGCTGGTTATTATAAATAATATTAAGACAAGAACACCATTTCTACTGAATGCAGAAATGGCTAATTTCAACTTGACACTAGTTATATTTATGAATACACATTTTAATTGGATTACAATCTTGGCCGGGCACGGTAGCTCACTCCTGTAATTCTAGCACTTTGAGAGGCTGGAGCAGGCAGATCACTTGAGGTGAGGAGTTCCAGAAGAGCCTGGTCAACATGGTGAAACCCAGTCTCTACCAAAAATATAAAAGAATTAGCTGGGTGTGGAGGTGGAAGTTGTAGTGAGTCAACACTGTGCCAATGCACTTCAGCCTGGGAAACAAAGTGATATAGGCTTTGTCTCAAAAACAAAAAATAAATAAATAAGAAAGAAAGAATAATAAACTTTCAGAAGTGATAGGAATAAAAAATGAGAAAACAATTTACAAAAAGAAAATACTATATCCTTAATATTTTCATAAATTATTACTTATTACTAAGCAACCTCACCTAAACAAATATAAAACCAATTGTTTAAGTTTTGTTTGTTTATAAAACACAGTAATAAAACTGAATTAATTTAAGACAGTATTTAAAATTATGATGAATACTGTAAGTCCCGATTCTGGTAAGATTTTATTAACGCTGCAAAGACTTAATAAATAGCAAAATGTGACATTTTTAGATAGTTACATGGGAATCAAAAACACCTCATCTATTATACAATTTTATAAAACAGTGAAACAGAATGATCTTTATGGTTTCCGATAATTATAAAATATTTCAAACATCTAATGTATTAAGATAACAGAATTTTAAGCAATCCTAAAGTGTTATAAACATGCTAATGATTCTGCAAACTAAAAAAAGAAAACTAAAGAATCTCTCAATTGATTTGTTTTAAAATGTAAAGTTTTACACTAATGAATAAAATAAGGTGTAATATAGCTAATTCATTATATCCCAACTCAAATACACCATGAAACTACAAAGGTCTTTCTACAAATCTGTAAATTTATGTCCTCATGAGTAAATTTATATTTTATCTTGAAAAATGTTCTACTGTTAGCAGTGATTCAGTGATAATTAAACTGTGATTATGAGAAGCAATTCTCCTAACATACCACTGAGAAAATGCTGCCTCATGACAACATGAGTCTTCAAATTTTCACTGTTTATGCAGATCAGTAATAGACACTGATCCAGCTGAGTCTTTGAGTTGAATCTTTGTATGTAGGTTGAGGCCCACAAAATGCTATAAGGAAATGATGCCGAGAGCTCACCTCACTTTAGGCCAATAATTGTGATCTCATGATTAGAAGCAGGCTAGTCTAGGGATTAAGATTATGAGAAAGGAGCCAACAAGGTGAAAACTAAACTAACCCTTAACTCATGAAAAGCAGCATGTGGGAAATAGATGGGCTTTAAACTTTGTCACGTGTGATATCATTTTCATGGTAACCTTGATCAGGTGAGTTGTCTGGTCTAAGTTCTTGTCAACAATACAGAGGTCAAACAATATTTTACTTACAAAGAAAGAATACTGAGTTGCTGGATGTAACCTCATTGGTTCCAGAGTGTCCTGTGGTATTGATACATGTTCCTCAATGGTCTCAGGGTAACAGGTAGACTATAAGCTACTCCACTGGGATAAGAAAAATGTTCCCTTTTTTAGACCAACTTGGAAATGCTTTTCACCACAATAAAGAGAGCTCTGAGCAAAGGCATCTGGCAGGGCAAGAAAAATGTAAATGACTTTTCACTTGTGATGTATTAGGCCTGGTACATTTATCAAAGGCAGAAAGAATACCTCCACTGCAAGAAGCATTGATGTTTGGGGTGTGTGCTATCTTTCTTCATTATCTCTTACATTGATGTGAATTTTCAGGCACCTATGTTTGAGTGTTCTGTCATCCTATGTCAGTATCATCCACTATTTTCAGTCACAGAGGTGTTTAACTTTACAAACTCAGCATCAGAACACTCACTTTTTGGCAGTTGCCAAGATTGTTATTTTGTGACATTTATCAGCCATATCTGTAATATAACTAACTCTACCTGTAACCTTAACCCTTATTGTGACTGAAATATTTAGAACCAGATGCAAAAATTATAGCTTTTCTTTTCATAAACCAATAGCTCTTGATAGAGGGCATCAGCTTACCATTTAGGTTCAGCATGGTGTGTTCTATCTATTCCTCTAAGAAGCAAATCTTTCAATTAGCCTTAGAACCATCTTTACTTCTAGAGTTTCATTCAATGTCTGAAAATACAATTCTGCAACTCTGTCAAAACCACTTAATTCTATCAGCAGTTGCCATCTCTCTAATCTCATTGCTCAACTTAGATTGTTTCTTAGGTCTTGATTTGTTGATTTGAACTTTTCTTCATTTGAACCAGTGCTCAAAGTCAAAACTCATCAACAAAGATGTATTGACAACAAAGCTATTTAAGTAATAAAGACATTTCAAATATTAAAAAAAATAACTTTTTGCTATTATATCTGTCTTCTAAGTGTGTAGATGGTCACCGTCCACTGTTCTCAAACAGGAAAAAGACAGAGACAGAAAGACAGTGCATGCTCTTTCTCTTGTTAGAAGCCCACACTTCCAATCCTTTTGAACTTATTTAATCTTAATTCCCTTCTGAAACTACCTTCAGGTAGAATCACATTGGTAGTTAGGTTTCATCATAATAATTTTGAGGGAGATAAAATTTCGTTCATAAAAGGGGAAAAGAGCCATGTAACGGTTACATTTCTGTAACTCATTGAAAGTTAGTAAAAATATCGAGAAGATTATAAGATGTATATTATAGGCCCTGGAAAAAAAATAAGAAAATAAATAAATGCACAGAAAATTATTAAAGAAATTATAGCATTGTAAGGAAAATATGTTCTTAATGCAAAAGAAATCAAAAGAGGCAGAAAAATTAAACAAATCTACATGAGACATACAGATAACAAAAAGTAAAATGAAAGTTGTAAATTCAACTCTATTGAGAACTCATTAAATACGAAACAATTAAATAATCAAATCCAATAGCACAGATTGTAACACTGGATATAAAAAGAAGATATGACTAAATGTCTACAAAACACTTCTTTTTGAATCAGAGACAAATAGAATAAAAGCAATTGAATGAAAACCTCAATTATAAGAAAAAATAGCTATACTAAAATATGACACAATTAAAACTTTTAATATGTCACTACTAAAGGTAAGAGACAGTTTATAATGTCAATTAAACATAAAGATATAAAAATTATATTAATGTACCTAGTAAAAGAACATAAAACTTCCCAAAGCAAACAGAGACTAAAGAAATAGAGATAACATAAATAACAATTGAGATAAGCTATGAGGAGGCAAAAGCTTAAGAATATTATGATGGACTTTGGAGACATAAAAGAAAAAAGTGGGAGGAGAATGGGGGATAAAAGACTACACATTGAGTACAGTGTACATTGCTCAGGTGATGGCTGCACTAAAAATCTCAGAAATCACCACTAAAAAACTTATTCATGTAAACAAACAATGCTGGTTTCCCCAAAAACCTATTGAAATAGAAAGGATATGGAGGGGAAAAAGAAATGACAGGAGTCTTCAATACCATAATTTAAATAAACAGAAAAATGAGACAGAAAATCAATAAGACTTGACAAACACTGCAAACCAATTTGAAATGACAGTCTTATACATAATGTTCCATCCAAGATTAGAAGTACACATAGGTCACTCCCCAGATAGACCATTACAATCACTAATGTAATGAAAAAATTAAAATTATTCAAAGTGCAATTTTTTTTTTAAGATGGAGTTTCTCTCTTGTTGCCTAAGCTGAAGTGCAATTCTGCAATCTCAGCTCACCGACAGCTCCTCCTCATGGGTTCAAGTGATACTCCTGCCTCACCCTCCTGAGTTGGTGGGATTACAGGCATAAACCACTATGCTTGTCTACTTATTTCTATTATTAGTAAAAACTGTTTCACCTGTTAGCCAGGCTGGTCTAGAACTACTGAACTCAGGTGATCCACCCGCCTCAGCCTCCCAAAGTGCTGGGATTACAGGCGTGAGCAACAGTGCCTAGCATAAAGTGTGCTCTCTTAAGAAAAAGAAAATTGAAGCCAATGACTACAGAAAATTTCATCTATCTTGAAATTAAACAACACATTCATAACAAACCACCATGTCAAAATAAAAGAATATTTTCAGATAAATAATAAAACGTATCAAAATTTATGACATGCAGAAAAAACCTGCTGAGAAAAATTGACAGCAGTCAACTCCAATATTAAAAATGAACAATCATAACTTAAAATCAATAAATACTTGGCATAAGCATGTAAAGGCAAATTACACATCAAACCTGGAGAAAAAATATCACTTGGAGCACACAAGATTCATGTGGAATAGGAAGACTAAAGAATAAAATGTCTGGGGAAAAGCACTCTGGAAACTGTCCTCCTATTTCTGAAAATTAAGAAGCCCATATGCATGCTCAGGACTAGGCACAGGTAAGGTCAAGGTTCAGAAATGCTCTAAGACCTTATCACTCATCATTGTTTTGCCTACTTATATGGTTTGGTTCTGTGTCCCAACCCAAATCTCATCTTGAATTGTAATTCCCATATTTTGAGGAAAAGCAGTGACTGCATTATGGGGCAAGTTTCCCTATGCCATTCTTGAGACAGTGAGTGAACTGTCACCAAATCCACTGGTTTTATAAACGCTAGGTTTTTTTGTTCTTTCTTTTGCCACATTGTTAAGAGGGTACTTGCTTCTCCCCCACATTCTGCCATGATTGTAAATTTCCTAAGCCCATTTCAGCCATGGAAACTGTGATTCAGTTAAACCTATTTCTTCTGTGAATTATCCAGTCTCAGTCATTTCTTTATAGCAGTGTGAGAACAAACTAATACACACTTAAACTCAGCACAAATAGGGGGGAAAAAAGCCAAGGCTGTAATCTTGCTGGTTTGTAAGCCCAGCTACAATAATAAGATGTTTTGGGTGAGCAAGCATTTGAGAAAATCTGTCAAATTATTAGCTCAAAAGATAATGAATTACAGACTCTTATTTGATACACAACAAAAAAATACAATGTTTACAAAAATAGCTTTGAAAACTCATTAAACAAATGTAATGAGAAACAAAAACCCAAAGAATTAAAAGTAATATGATTTCAAAGTTACCATCTAATATCAAAATGTACAGTTTCAAAACAGCAAAATACAGGGTAGACAAAAAAAAATCACTCATTAACAAAATAACACATAAACAAAAACAGTCCAAGAGGTATCCTAGACACTGAAAGACATTAAAACCTCTTTAAATCAACAAATATGCTAAAAAAGAGTAAACCATAAAAAAAAGGGAAAATGTCTCCTCAAATAGAAAGTATCAATAGAGATAGCAAGTATACAATTAAAAAATCTGAAGTCAAAAATGAAAATCACTAACATAAAATTTACCAGAAAGACACTACAGCAGATATGAGTAGAAAACAAAAAATGAAAAAACAAAAACAAAAAGCAGAATTAGCAAAGTTTAAGTCTCCTCAATTTTAATTATGTAGTCTGACTAGGAGAAAGAGAATTAATAAAAATTACAAGGGCCTAAGACACTAATGAGAAATCATTACATTGCCATCATAAGGGCTATGGAAACTTGAGAAAGAATAGGAAGAGAAAAGGTCAGAAAGAAAATTTGAAGGATAATGGCTGAAAAATTTCTAAACATAAAAATCATGAATCTACACATCCAAAAATATAACTGAGCTCAAAATAGGTTACAATTGATTCAAAGACCTCCAAACAAAGACACATTAAAATCAAACTTTCAAAAGCTAAAGGCAACAACAACAACAACAAAAATCTTAAAAATGATTAAAAAAAAAAAAAGAGGTTAGAAGCATTGGTGCCACAAGGAGGCCCTGCTGATTTCTGTACAGGCTCTTGTCAGGATGGTGAAGCTGTTCATCTAAAACCTGCCCCGTGAGGCCACAGAACAGGAGATCTGCTCTCTTTTCAGCAGTGTGGGAAGGTGCTGAAATGTGACATTAAGAATTATGGCTTTGCGCACATAGAAAACAAAACTTCTATGAAGAAGACAGCAAGAATAAGAGCAAAATAGCAACAAAATTGCATGTGGGCAACATCATTTTCATCTGCAGAAATAAGGAGCTTAGAGCCAAGTTTGAGGAGTATGATGTGGTCATCAAATGTGTCATCATAAAAGATTATGCCTTCGTATACATGGAGCAGTCACAGGATGCAGTGGAGCTCATCAGCGGCCTTGATAACACAGAATTTCAAGGCAAACAAATGCACGTGCAGTTGTCCACCAGCTGGCTTGGAACTTCACACAGGATGGGAGACCAGAGCAGCTGCTATTAGTGCTGGAAAGAGGGGCACTTGTCCAATCAGAGTCCGATAGATCATTCAGGCCACTGGCAGACTTGACTAAGCAATATGGAGCAGTGCTTATGCCTTACATCATGAATTATGCAGATTCCTTTTATTACAACAATGCATACAGAATGTTCAATGTCTACTACATGTGCTGCTGTGCTGCCTGGTTCTATGAGGCAGTTATGTCTGCAGATGCCTCCATTTA
Source organism: Cacajao melanocephalus (assembly GCA_963573385.1). NCBI lineage: Eukaryota > Metazoa > Chordata > Mammalia > Primates > Pitheciidae > Cacajao > Cacajao melanocephalus. Next base: position 13,325 of record CAUYLG010039081.1, read on the forward strand.
TAATTACACAGAGTAGACCCTGCCAAAAGTCTAGAATACAACCATGGCCAGTCACATCACCTCCACCTCTCTCGATTCCTATAATAGACACCTGTTGCCAACCTCAGGAGCTGCTACCACCGCTGCTGTTGTTACTGCAGCTTCCACTTCATATTACCAGTGGGATCGGAGCCCTCTGCATTGTACTACAGCTCCAGTCCCCACTGTTGGAGAGGGCTACAATTATGGGCATGAGTTATCCCAAGCTTTGGTAGCTGCACAGAATTCTCTGTATGATATGACCCAGTACCAGCAAGAGCAGTATGGTGTTTGGGTGTGGTACTCAGCCTTTTAAAGCTTGAGATGGGATGCGTGTAGGCTGAAATTCCTAATTGTGGTTTTGCACGAGAACCCACCCTTTGTGGCACCCCATCTTTGGGACATTCTCAGCTTTTGTTCAGTCTCTTAGGAACTGTGGACCTCAATTTGCCTTGCTAAGTTCAGACTTCTCTTTATTTCCTTTCCTTTTCTCTTATGCTAATTTTTCTATTCTTCTGTCCTTTAACACTTCTGTAGCTTCCCATTCACGTTCTGTTTTCCAATTGCATGCCAAAACTACGGTGGGGGCCGTGATGTCTCTTTCCTGCCTCATGCCTCCTGCACCTGTTGGATTTGGGAATTACCTTGGTGAGAGTCTCACTGACTCCGGGTCTCTTTTTGGTCCAAGGCAAGACCTATACAGTGGGATCACCTTTGGTTTCCAGTGAAATAAATCTTTTCTTCAATTAAAAAAATAGTAATATTGACCCATCATATACAAAGGTTTCACAGTAAAATTACTGATAATTTCTTAATAGAAACCATAGTCATGAGAGGGCAGGCTGATGTATTAATAGAGATAAAAATTTAAAAAGCAAACAAAGAAGTCTATTTTCAGAAAAGTGCTATTCAAAGATAAGAGATATCAAGACATTTCTACATTAAAAAAAAATTATACAGAGTTTGTCACTAATACATCATCTCTGCCATACATGATAAAGGCTATCTTTTTGGCTGAAATAAAAGGTCACACTATAAAATAACAAGGCCATATTAAAAAATAATACCAGTAAAAGTGAACATGTAAAAAAAGTCACTATTAAAATGTTACTTCATAACTTATCTTTTAAAATTCTTTGCATATGATTCAGAAAATGAATGCACAAAAGTATTTATGAATTTGTGTTAATTTCAGGCAATGCATAATTACATAAGATGGAAATACTTAAGTTATAGAAACAAATTTGTATGGAATCAATTGTTTTAATAAATCCAAATTTCAAGTGGTACTAATTTATTATACACGGTCATATATTCAAAAGATTACATAAATCATTAATCACAAAAAACTTAAAGTAAAAAAATTTAGAAGACAATAAAAACTGTGGAATAAAAAATATCAATAGAATAAAAAAGGTCAGTAATAAGTAGACTAGATTTGAAGAAGATATACAAAAATTAAGTAGCAAAATGGTAGAACTCCATCTTCTGTAAATATTTCAAATAGAAATAAATCAAACTGTACAATTACAGTGCAAACACTGGCAAAATGGTTTAAAAAGAGAAATATAATCCAAAATTGTTATTTGCAAGAGACTCTTATTAGTTGTTCTCATTAGGTCGTAAGTAAAGGAATTCCTAAACACACTTTAGACAAGTAGTAACCCAAAGATCTGGGTGGCAAAATATATATTAAGAAGAAAATGTTACAAGTGACAAAGGAGAACATCATATATTGAAGAAATGTAAAGCAATCAGTAAGATAACAATTGTAAAAGTATAAGTACCTAACAAAGACACCAAAATATGACACAAAAAATGACTGTTTATGCAGAAGTAGAAAGTTATACAAATTTGTTGACCTAAATATAGCAAACAGACCTAGCAATCAAATACAATAACTTTATTTTACATTATTTGTAAAAGAAATTAATTTGGTTTTCAGATTCTAGGAGTTGGTTTTCAGATATTAATTTAGCAATCTTAAATACAATGGTTATTTTTTGAAAGACATTATTTTAAACTTTGCACAATCACATTTAATTCAATGTTTCTAGTATATTTTTATTATAAAACCAAAGAAGTGTAATTCAAAATGATGTCTGTTTTCATTAATAGACAATCATGAATCTGTTTCTACTGATTTCTCTTTTATTAATATTCTTTTTTAAAAACTACATTATTGTAGAATAATTAACGTTTTCCACCTATGCAATGGTACATTCTGTAACATTTCAATCTGGTTTTCATCACTTACTATGATGTATTTGAGATAGATTATTATTATTTTTCTCATGTATTGGAAAATGTGTTTAGGAGAGGAAAAAAGAAAGAAAGAGAAGTCAGCCTAGGGTTTGTTAAAACAACAGAGTGACCAGTTAACAGTAATTCATTATATGTTTCAAAATAGCTGAGAGCAGATTTGGAATATTCCCAACACAAAGAAATTATAAGTGTTCTCGAACCCAGCCTTGAAAAAAATTTTTTTAAATAAATGTTTGAGCAAATAGGGTTGTCTTTTCCTGAGAGGTTATTCATACCTCCCAAGACAACCCTATTTGCTGACAATTAAGCAGGTTTAATCAGCAAACATCAGGGGATACCACACAGAGCCTCAAAAGGAAATTCATCAGACTAACAACAAACGTTTCAGCAGAAATCTTACAAGACAAAAGAGATTAAACCTCAATATTCAACATTCCTTAAAAAAAACTTCTAACCAAAAATTTTATATCAAACCAAATTAAGTTTCATAGGTAAAAAGATAAGAAACTATTCAAATAAGCAAATGCTGAGAAGATTGGTTGCCACCAGGCCTAACTTACAAGAACTGCTGAAGAAAGCACTAAATAGGAAAAAGGAAGAACATTACCAGACACTACAAAAACACATTCACACAAATCAGTGACAAAATAGAAACCACAAAACAAAACCAGTTGTTTAACACAATAAGCAAGTCTGTAAAACAACTAGCTAAGATTATGATGACAGAATCAAATCCATGCTCAACACTAACCTTAAATGTAACTTGGCTAAATGCCCCAAAGAAAAGACAAAGTGGCCATCTGCATATAGGATCAAGACGTATTGGTATACTGTCTTCAAAACACTTATGTCACATAGACTCAAAATAAAAAGATGGGGAAAAAATTATCTTGCAAATAAAAAGACAGAAAAAAGCAAGAACTGCAATACTTGTCTCTGACAAAACAGAACTTAAATCAAGAAAGACTATAAAATGATAAACAAAGGCATTATATAAAGGTAAAGGGATAACCATGCTAAACATATACAGCCAACGTAAAAGCACCCAGATTCATAAATCAAGTTCTTAGAGACCTTCAAGAGACATAGACTGTTACATAATAGTACTGGGGAACTTGAATACTTCACTAACAATATTAGATCATTGAGACAGAAGATTAACAAAGATATTCCAAATCTGAATTCAGTACTCTGTCAAATGGAACTGATACCTACAGAACTCTCTAACCAAAACTAATAGAATGCACATTATTTTTGCCACCACAAAGCATACTCTAAAATTAACCCTATTGTGAATAAAACACTCCTCAGCAAATGCAAAACAACTGATATCATAGCAATCTTTTTAACCATAGCAAAAATTAAAAATCATGGCTTAGAAATTCACTAAACACCATAATTCCATGAAAATTAAATAACATTGCTAAGTCAGAAATAAAGACGTTTTTGAAATTAATGGTAACAATGATATAAAATGACAAACCAAATCCTTAGGACACAGCCAAAGAGTGTTAAGACAATAATTAACAGTCCTAAATGCTCACAACATAAAGTTAGGAAGATCATGTTAACAGCCTAATATTACAAGTAAAAGAACTAGAGAAGGATAAACAAATCTCAAAGCCAGCATAAGACAATATTAACAACAAAATTTAGAGATGAAAAGACAATCTATTTTAAAAAGTCAGTACATCCAGGTGCTGTTATTCTCTTAAAACGATTTGTAAAGTTTGTGAAACTCTTCAAAGGCATTTGTCTTAAATTTTTTATGTACAATAAGATCTGTAATGTAAGTAAAAGTACTACATCTATGTATTTCTAATTTTTCTGTATAGTAAAACTTTTAAGAAAGTAAAATTGTAGACTCTTTTCTGTTAAATACCCCTCAACAGTGATTGTACTTATATGGCATTTTTTTCAGCACGAAATCTCTGATATTCATCAAAATTTGAGGACCTTTTAAAGGCTTTTTCACATTTTTAACACTTGTAGAGTTTCCCTTCTTTATGAATTCTCTCAGGTTTAGTAAAGGCTGAGAAGTACTTCAAGACTTTGCCACATTCTTCATATTTTAAGGTCTCCTTCAAGCATGAATTCTGCTGTGCTTATTAAGGTTTGAAGAGTAATGAAAGGCTTTGCCACATTCTTCACATTTGTGAGGTCTCTCTCCAGTATGAATTCTCTTGTGTATAATAAGGCTTGAGGAGTAGACAAAGGCTTTGCCACATTCTTCACATTTGTAGGGTTTCTCTTCAATATGAATTCTTTTATGTCTAGTAAAGATTGAGGATCCATTAAAAACTTTTCCACAGTCTTCACATTTGTAGAAATTTACTCTTGTATGAATTATTTT